>JAWQRO010000327.1:0-42945 GCA_033557835.1 Helochares maculicollis
GTTTCTTTCAGTTCGTGAGGAACCCATGTATCGAGTTTTTGAACATAGCCAAGTTGTTTTAAGTGATTTTCAATGCATGTATGTGATACATGAAGCTTCTCTGCAATCTCACGTGTTGTACTGTGACTATCCGAATCGATTACTGCTTTGATTAGGACGTCATCAACTTCAACTGGACGACCAAAGCTTTTTTCATCTTTGATTGAAAAAGTACCAGAACGAAATTTGGCAAACTAATATTGGCACTGCCGTTCTCTTAAGGCTTCGTCACCATAAACATCACATAACTTTTTATGAGTTTGCGATGCGTTTTTCCCTTTGCGGAAATAAAAAAGCAAAGTATGACGAAAATGTTCCTTTTGATTTTCCATTTTTCAACGAAGACTGAAGAAAAACTACGCAACTGATCAAAAAAAAATTTTTACTGATTGACAGCTAAATTGTCAGCTATTAAACAACAAAATGTGTTTTACATTTGTACTACGTCTGCAAATGTAAAAATTCAACTTTGAGTGAAATCCGCAATTACTTAGTTGCCAATCCAATACTTGTTACAGCTAATTTGACAATTTTTAACATTTTTGTAACGATTTTATAAACTTTGTTATTCCAAAGTCTACTAAATATGGATTTTTCAAAATGAAAAAAATTGCACTTCTGGTGCTCCAACCATGTTGAAAATTTGTACTTACCATTTTTTTGTAGCGTTTAGGATGTACACGAAATTTCAAATTCACTGCTCTATTTTAACGGCTAGTTTACTTGAAAAAATTCAAAACTGTAGGTAACCAGGTACTACTAATACCTCAAAAGTAAACGCAGATCTATGATTTTGATATGATAACTGTATTCCAAATTTCACTGCTCCACTTCAAATGGTTTGATCGCTATCGTGTTTACATACAAACACATGGACAACATGCTAAAAATGGTCAAAATATATACAGGGCACTCAAATCGTTAAGATCCGTTGATATCTCCAAGTCGATTTTTTTCATGATCGCAATACCTTCCCTTTTCTATACTTTGTATAGCAACACGCGAATATAAAATCAATATTGCACAAGTAAAGTCCAACTGGCGGTTTTCCAATTTACACAGAACTACTTGTTACAGCTAATTTGACAACTTTTATCATTTTTGTAACGATTTCATAAACTTTGTTATTCCAAAGTCTACTAAATATAGAGTTTTCAAAATGAAAAAAAAATAGCACTTCTGGTGCTCCGACCATGTTGAAAATTTGCACCTACTATTTTTTCGTAGCGTTTAGGATGTGTACGAAATTTCAAATTCGTAGCTCTATTTTAACGGCTAGTTTACTTGAAAAAATTCAAAACTGTGTAGGTAAACAGGTGCTACTAATGCCTCAAAAGTAAACACAGATTTTGCGATAATAACTCTATTCCAAATTTCACTGCTCCAAATGGTTTGACCGCTATCGTGTTTACATACAGACACATAGACAACATACTAAAAATGATCAAAATAGATCCAGGGGCACTCAAAACGTTAAAATCCGTCGGTATCTCGAAGTCGACTTTTTTCATGAACGCAATACCATCCCTTTGCTATATTTCGTTTAGTAGCACACGAATATAAAAATCAATATTGCACAAGTAAAGTCCAACTTCCGGTTTTCCAAATTACACAGAACTACTTGTTACAGCTATTTTGACAACTTTTAGCATTTTTGTAACGGTTTTCTAAACTTTGATATTTGAAAGTCTACTAAATATGGATTTTTCAAAATGAAAAAATTGCACTCACAGTTCTTCCACCATATTGAAAATTTGTACCTATCATTATTTCGTTGTATTTGGAATCTGCGGGACATTTCAAGTTCATAGCTCTATTTTAACGGCTAGTTTACTTAAAAAAACTCAAAACTGTACAGGTAAAAATACAGGTAGTTCCGGTGGTCCTACATACCTCAAAAATTGATGTGGATGTACAATTTTGCGATAATAGTTGTATGCCAAATTTTACTGCTCTGCCTCAAATGGTTTGACCGGTATCGTTTTTATATATAAGTATACACAGACATCATGCCAAAAATGGTCAAAATGGCTTCAGGGCTCTCAAAACGGGCAGATCCTTTCAAATCTCGAGGGCGAATTCTTTCATGATCGCATTACCTTCCTTTAATATACTTCCTATGATAATACGAGAATGTAAAAAGGGTGAAAGGGTAATTATTACCTGATTTATAAATAATATTGTGCATTGGCTGCAATGAAGAAACCAAGGGTTGCAGATGCATCTATCTTACAATAAAGAAAATCGGCTCCGGCACTGAATAAATTAGAAGACCATTATGAACGCATGACCCAAATAAATTGGCGAACTTTGTGTAAAGAACAAAGGGTAAGTAGTCAAAACAACCCTCGAGTATTAAAGAAGCATTTTCAAGCCAATACTCAAGTGAATTGAAATCGACAGTGGGAAAGGAGATAAAGTCTTTAAAAGAAAATCAAATTGGGAGTAGAATTGCCTAAAAGTAGGAAATCAAATGGAAGTGGTTTAACTTTTTATTCTAAAGGCGGTCTAGGTTCATATCTGGCAATTTATTTGTCGAATTAATTTTGCTTCTCAACATTTTAAAATGACTACATCTCCCATAAAACGTACATGGAAGCACTTGTAATGAATAAGGTGCTTGATTTGGCGTGTTTGGTTTTGAAAATGCAATAAGGTTTCTGAAAGTAATCATTAGATCATTTTTTGGAACTTCCTGTTCTCTTTGTTAAATTTGAGCCGTACGCACTTAAGAATCATTAATGTTCCATCTATTTTATTTCAAATTTGGCACTCAAATAGTGTTGGGTCTACTGAATGGCTTTGCCAACTTTAATACATTTATCTACCTTATAAACAGATAAAAAATTAAATGTTTGATGTGCAGATTTTCTTAAGATTACCTATGTCTAACGCAGTAAATCTGTCTCTAATCATCTGATCTCAACCAAATTTAGTACGAAGATGGTAGTAGGGCTATTGAACGAGTGTACCAAATTATCAACGCCCACAACATATAAACTAGAAGAAATTCAAATACATTAGGTTCTGAGGAAACAAAAATATGATACATTTTTTCACACCAGGAAATTTACAAAATCATAGCTTGTTATTATAATAAAAAGTATTACATTTCAATGTCCATTATGTCAGAATGTAGAATTAAAACAAAATTTAAAGAAACACATTACAAATAGATCTTCAGAAATTATGCCACCAAGTTAAAAATATTTTTATTGTTTACTGATAAAGTTGTAATTTAAAACCTTAAAACAAAGAGCCATTAATAACAGGGTCCTTATAATTCAGTAGAAGTAGATTACATCGGTAGTTAACTAGTACACCATCAGATATTAAATGTGACAATGGCTGAATATCAGGTAAACTGAATAAAAAGTAATTCTCGCATACTAATGATTATTTTGCAGGTGTCTTCGTCCCCTGAAGCCTACACTATATTGCTGCAGATGGAAGTTGTCACTGATGACGCTGGGGACGTTTTGTGCACTGAAATACCGCTTAACTTCTATACCTCGACACCTCTTCACATACAAATGAATATAAATGGAAAAATTTGCAAGTATAACATCCAACTTTTTGTCTATAATGCTTTTACCATTGCCATACAACTCATGAAGTATGATTCGTCAATTAAAGTAATTACCGCACAAGTTAATGTTAAAGACAAGGATGACAACATTGTCTTCGAAGGAGAGAACCACTTGATACACCCAAATTGTCCCATAGGACAAGTGACACGTGTTACAGGGGTTTATTTGGAAGATAGTCCGGGTTCTGGGTATTACACGAAAATTTCTACCGGGCAAGAAGAGAAAGCCTTTATTACAATCGTTCCGATAGACGACGACCTCACAAACCAGTACCTCGTTGAAACATCAGATCGGTTCAATCTCGAAGAGTCAGAAGCACCGACTATACACATTCCAGAAAATCAGAAATAAAAAGTTTAGCGCAAATATGGGGATATCAGTTGCTATCGTAGCATATTAAAGACGGCATAATTTTATAATTATTTATTTTAAAAAATTAAACATATACATGTTTATATACAAGCCTTAGAATACACATATGCTTTATAATACAAAAATATATATATTGTATGTTGTCTCTAAAATTTAATTGCTATTTCGAAGCCCAGGTAACTTAAATTTTTTTTAATGGCACATTGAATTCCGTTAAAGGTTAGCACCTACTTTCAAGATAGTCGTTAATTTATGTCGAGATAAACTAAGGATACAATCGTAAGGCACATTATTTCCATCGTAATAAAAAATAAAGGAAAAACAATCTAATAGGGTTGGGATGGAACACAGTGCAAAAAGGGTGTATCCTCTTTTTTATCATCATATGTAAACTTAATTAGCGAGACTATATTATCATACAAGTTTTATGTTACAATATACACAAAACATAAATTCTAATATAACGTACTTATACTTGGCTTCCTCTAAGCTGATCTCTTAAAATGATACAATTCCTATTTAAACAGAGCTCAAGCTGCAATGGCCATGTTCGTACATAATTGTCAATACAATGCGTAAAATAATTTGTAATAACATAACACTATGCAATAATAATTTTTTATAAAGTAATAATTTGTAATAAAATATTTTTTAATGACAGAATTATTTTGTTCAATATATGTTCTTGTGAAAGCCTTATTGACATAGCTTGCTTAGTGGATGGAGACGTTATTATTGCCGTAATTTAAAAATTTGTCTTTTTAATACTTTAAAATAAATTTCACACTTATCAATATATACATCATACAGTTAAATTTACAATGCACAAAAACGTAAACCACCTTGTCGTAAAACATTGCTTAAAAAAACCAAATTGAAACCTAATTTTGTACAAAAAAATGCACTACTCAACAAGTTGAACACATTCTTGACTAAAATTTGTTTTATTAAAACTTAACAATTACACTATAAAATTTCAGTTTGCTGTAACAATTATAATTTAAATATAATAAATAGGCATAAGCCACAATTCAAATGTATTTATATATTGAAGACGTCATGTTTGACGCATTTAATTTAGAGCACGTCAATTTTTTTGAAAAGTATATTTTTGACACATAATTTAGAAAAGTTAAATTTGAGACAGTTAAAATTTGACATTCAGAACTGCGAGAGATTTAAATTTTAATTATTTTGAATTTTAGATATCATGAATGTTACCCGTTTTAAATTGTAAGTGTTTCGTTTCAAATATTAGATGTAACAAATTGTATTTGCATCAAAATTTAAACTTCAAATTTCAACCGGTTTTTCGACCTAATTTTTTCTAAATAAACATTTTAATTTCTAGTTAAGTAAAAATGTTGCCTAGGAAAATGTTATGCTAGTTCAAACTTTAAACGTAAACATTATTTAAAAACTAAAAATAAGATGACATTCGTCAAAACACGAGCAGCCCTGAAAGCCTCTTCTTATATCAAATCATCCCTGACCAGAGATAGAAGCAAACGCAATGTATGAATCCACTGATTAAAGTTTCTCTGTCAGCTTGTGTGGAACTGGCGGTTTCATAATGAGAAGTCCTGTAGACCACATAAAGATCCTTGAACAAACAAATATTTATTGCTGTAGCCTATCTGCAAGTTACTGTATTCTTTTTACACCAACTAATTGGATATATACATTTCTATATAGATATATATCGATTTTAAAAAATTAACCAAAAAAGAAAAACAATTCACCAAACTGAGTTCACATGTGGAGAAAAATTATGGACGTTTAATAAACAACAAAAGAAGTGCCAGTTATTTTTAACAAGATCTGTAATTTTCCAGTATTTGTTGTGATTGTCCTCCAGGCGGTTTGCGGTTAATTAATTTTCATAAATCATTCTAAAAGTATTTCAAGATTAATTCTAACGATGATTAATCATAATTAATTCTCAAGATTTTTAGTACGAGAGTGTCTCAAATGATGCTTTCATGTGTCTGGTCTTAGATTTTTTCAGGTGTTATGTATTTTCAAACTGTTTTTCAAATGTAAAGGACCTTTCTAGGGTTTATATTCATTATAAGCTCCAACAATTGTTGTGGGTTTTTTCCAGATTCACATTCTATTTCAATATCGATGCTTTTAGATTTTTACTACTGTTTTAGTGCTTTCATACTATATCTATTTATAGACTATTGATCTATACAGGAAAAAGGAGTGGAGACAGTCCAAACTTTTTACTACTAAAAACATATTTTTCTGTTTGTGAATGTGAATGATTTCCAATAAAAGGCGATTTCTTGTATTGTTTTCAATTCCTAGAACTTTTGTTTTTTCATAGTCGAACGAGTGTTTTTGTTCGTTTGCTTGACTCATGTCTGATTTATGATGATTCAGTTTAACTTTTAATGGTTCAGATGTAATTCTATACGATTTCTAGTGCATTCCTTGCAATGTATTTTGTAGATTATGGTATTTACATCCTTTTTATTGATTTTGTTTTTTTGTATTTGACAGTATAGATGGGCATTTTATTGTTGTGCTAAAGGCTGGTCTTATAATGAATTTAGCGAACTTCTTTTTTGCAGATGTATAATTTTATTTCATTAATAAAAAAGATATATTTTCAATAATTAAGTTTTTTTTTTCAATTTTCTTGTGGGGTTTTGTTATTAAATATATACAAGATTGTATTTCTATTAATTTATTTGGGTAATTGAATATTTGTTCTGATAGTTTGATGAATTTTGTGAGAATATTATATTTTGTTGTGCTATTGGATGATTTCGAGCCCAGCCGTGTGTTTCTTTTTAGTACCAATTTATTGTAATTTTGTTATTTTCTTCACATATTAATAATGTGTCTAGGAATGAAATTTTGTTATTAGTTTATATTTCTATTGGAAACATCTATTTAGTGTGAAAGTTGAATATGATTAATAATTCTTCGAAATCAAGCAATTGGTAACCACTAAAAAATTTTTTGTTTACAAACAATCTTATATAAAAATAAAATGCCACTTCTGACGACGCTTCCTTTAAAGGATGCGAAACCGTAAAACAAAGTAGCTTGTTAACCAACAAAACTGCGTTTAAGTCAAAATAATATAAAAGAAAATATAAATCACGCCATGAAAATAAAATATTTTATAGAAAGGGATTTAGTGTCTACTTTCAAATTATTAATGACACTTAAATCATGTAAAAATATTAATGTACACTGCTCCCGCAGACAATATCCCAAAGGTCCTCCAAAAAAAGATGATCATGGTATTTCTAGTTTGGACTATTTAAAATCAAAAAATATGTTAGATTCGTCTATTGGATAGATGAATGTTGGCATTGACCGAAGGAATAACTCAAATTAAAATTTTTGGGGAAATGACGGCTATGTAAATAAAAAATCGAATTTTCGACTAAAATTTTTGCCAAAAATTGTTTAAAAAAATTTAAATAATTATCACAATCTTATTCCATCGGCTATTACATGACGAATATATCTGAGGTTAAGTTAAAACTGCAGAATGATCAGTTAAGCTGTTTTTGAAATCTCATGGTCACCGACTGAAAAACCCGTTTGAGAAAAACGCCTTTAAAATTTCAGAAGTTTACACATAGTTAGCAGGAGCAGCTTCTAATGGGTCGAGTTGATATTGCTGCTCAATGAAAATAGTAAAAAAAAACACTTACCCCACGTGATGTATGTAGATCCATGGACAGCATCATAAAAGCCCCGACGTAAGTAGGATGCAAAATGACAATATGCTGAATGTTGCCATCGGCCGAAATAAATGATCGATATTGTTCATTATACTTCACCAGCAACAGTTTTGAAAGGCCTTGGTACCAATTGATAGGTTGATGGTTCAGCAACGGGTGTAAGTTCGTGTTTAAATCGCATAAATTTTCTAGTTTGGACAAGCTCTTCAATTCGATAAACTCCACGTACGTCATGGGAGCACCGTCCCTTTGAGACAGGAGCTTTTCCCATAGCAAGTGGGTTCTGCAGTGGACCATCCCTTGGGACACCATATCTCGAATCTGTTTCTGCGTAGCCGAGGCACAATCCAAAATTAACTGTTGCATTATTTGTTCGTGCGAAGAGTAGTACCCCAAATAATTAACGGGTTCTTGCTTGATCTCGTAAGTCGATGTAATCGTCGATCTGTCTTCCATTTCCGAATTATCCTTCGTCTTTAACGAGCTCTTAGTGCTTTCTGAATCACCCAAAGATTCCGTTAGAGAAGTCTCCATGGATTTTTCGCTGCTCTCTTCTTTCTCTTCAGGCTGGAAATTGTTGCGACTATCAGACTCTGAAATGAGGCGTAACTTTTCCGTTGGCAAATTTAAAGAGCTTCTTCCGATAAAAGAAACCGTTCGGAATTTGCCTAGTTTGCGTTCCACTTCTGATTTGGGATACTTTTCTCCGCGAGACGTCAAAATGAGGTAATACTTTAAGTGCAAACTGTTGTCCCAAGATTCATAAGCGTTGCAAATAATCAGAGTGACATCAAAATCATCAGTGTGTTGTCGATCCTGAGAGTCTTTGTATGAAATTTGCGGTGTATTGGAAACTTGAACGAAAACATACTCAGATGGGTCGTTGTCGTGGTTCATTTTTAATTTACTAAAATGGTATTGTTTGATGTTGTCCAAAAGATAGCTGTAGAGGTGCTTCCCTTCCGTTAGTAGGTTGTTGATGGTGATTGTATCAGCATGAACCAAATTCCTAGCGTAGTTTGGAGCTTTGTTGTAGTATTTCATGAAGTCATCTAAGAAGTGCACTATGTGGTAGCCTTCGCAGAATTTCGCTTTCGGCGTATTATTGACGTAGTTGTAGACACACTTCAAGTGAAAATCATAAGTGAAAGAATGGAGGTGTATGAAAATTTTGATTTTGTCGCATTCATCTATGAAACTCAGAGTGAATTGGTTGATGGATGTCCTGGAATTGGTTGATTGAAGACGGTTGCACTCAATGGCATGTAGTTTGGTTATAAAGAAGGGTTCCGTTAGTTGGAGCGTGAAAATTAAAATTCCTCCCAATATAGCTTTTTGCATATAGTAAATGCTGTTGTAGGGAGATTCCGGTTTGGACAGCCCCAATTTTTTGTCAACTTCCAAAGCCATGAACCCGAGTGTCTGCAAGTATCTCTTGTATTCATTTATGAAGCTGTTGCAAAGCGTTTCGTGCCAAGTTTCACCTTCAGTCGGAGAGCTCAGATGCTGTGGTGGTGTTTCTAGGCTAGGCGGATTGATAGAGTGATCCCTTGTAGCTGCAGATTGGAGTCGCCACCTTGACAAAAACAGAAGTGGCGTGTGGCAGTAGTGAATCGTCCTGGAATTTTGCATCAAGATTTGTATCTGGGTGTGCGTACTCGTGTTCGTCCTTGATTGGTACATCGAATGTAATTTCTTTAACTCATCCCGATGCTTCTTATCCACTCGCTTTAATTTATACATCTCTATAGTAAAAGCAACTACGGGATCGGCATTTTCGATTGGCTTATGCACGTACATATCCTTAAAAGCCTCAACTGTTGATGTCGGCAGCGGACTGTGCAGGCTGTGGGACGTGAACCTTCGGGAACGATCCTTGGGGAACTTCATCATGTGATCTATATCACCTATGTAATTCATGTATGGGTTGTTGGTTGAAAACATGGATTTTCTGCTGATAGCCTGGTTACAGAATAAACCGCACTTTTGCGCCGTTATGGAATGGAGGAGGCTTGCCCGGACGCTTAGCCAAAGCCCTACGTTATTACCGTACTCAACGAGCTTATCAACGTTGTCTTTTGACCAATTGTAGGTATACAGAAGGATAGTGTCGCTATCGATGGTACCCCAAAGAATTTTTTGCCTCGGAACAAACGTCTTTCCATGCACAATGGTCGGTGTGAACTTCTGTACATTTTTCAGGGCCTGTTGTCCCAATAAATCCGGGAAATCTAGAGATCCCCTGAAACCGGTAGACCCTTTCCACTGTTCAAAATTCCTCGATATAATAATGCATTTCGTGACATAATTCGTGCTGCCGTAAGGTACGTAGATCTCCTGGCATAGATCTTCTCCTAACTCCTCAGCAATTTCAGAACTGAAAACTTTCACAGAATCGTGTGAAATTTGTACTATTAAGTTTTGGAGTTCCTTTATGGTGATGTTTAGTAAATGCTGGTTTGCTAAGGTTATCTTGGTTTTCCTTATGGCTGGCGCGTTTATTTTCACTCCGAATTCAAACCATTCCTTTAAAGTGAATGCATAAATATCCGACAGCACTCCTTCTGCTCCTAGTTCGAAGCCATCCAAGCTTATTTTGTTCTTCCAATTGGTTCTGTGCATTTCCTTGTTTTCCTTGCCATAATCGTCGAATGTAATAGCACGTTGTGCTAAGGAAGCCGTGGGCATTTTCCGCAAACGTTTCTTACTTGATTGCGTATCCAAGTTGATTATAATCTCTTTGTTCAATTTTTTCTCGTCACAGTTTTTTCTTTTATCCAGAGTCACATCCAGCAAGACTTTATAACTGCTTTCTTTGCTAGAGGGTTTGATTTCTTTCAAGCAGTTTAGAATGCTTCGATTGGTAGCAGATGTGCGTAGCTTGTTTTTCAACGGATGATCGTTGATACAAAGCGGCTGTTTTAGCAGATAATACTCCATTATTAAATCCCACATAGCTTGACTAGTAGCTGCTCGTAGCTTTTGGCATAAATTATCGATGTTAACACGACCTTGCTTCCAAACTCTGAATTCCAAAAACGTTGATGGCAAATTATTCTCACCTTCCAACTTTTGAGATGAAACAATATTATCAAAACACATGTTAGACAATAATGTTGCTATGTCGAAAGGATTTTCATCTGAATTTGCTTCACTGCGATGATCAGTTATGGTCAGCGCTATGCAAGCAATACCTCGGTTGCCAGAGGATGGATTTTGGCTTTGGTTGTATATGAAGATGTTGTCGTCTAAGTAACGGTAGTTCATTTGCTCACTTTCTGCATAGTCTTTGAAGTGGTAGTGGGGCCGAGAGTCTGTGTACTTAGGGATGTTGAGAAATTGAAGTAAATTTTGTTTGAGGTAGTAAGCGAAAGGCACCAGGGCGTGCAACACATATGTTTGTACGGAAAGCTGAAAAAAACCAATTTTGCTTGTATCATACCTATTCCTAACGTCATTTTATTATACAAAGCTTGATTTTTAATTTGGATATATAAATTGAGTACACAAGAAATGGATTGATATAAAAGTTGAAACAAGAAAGTTAAATAAGAAAAATGTGCATTTCAATAGCCATCCGGTGTAAGCAGTACTTTCTATACAAAAATACAACCTAAAATGAATGGGGGTAGGGAAATCCCATGTGGTTGGAATGGGTCCTGGAACACCCCAACATTAAGGAAAACGGTAGGGCTACTATAACCACAAGAAAGGGGATGTTCAAACTACTCAATCACAAATTTCAAAAAATATTCAAATTGGTTCTTTATATAAGGAATGACAACAACTGTGGGAGGCTGTAGTTTGCTTTGCTTTTATGAATATCGTAACTTATGTATTGTCATCATCAGCAGATTAAGATCTAATCACCTTAACACAGGAGAAATTACACAAAACAAAATTTTAGACTTCCCCTTGTGTTTTTGTGACCTTACCCGAATGATTACTTCTGGCGGCCTAAAGGGTTTCTGAAGGAAGCGGACGTCTTCGGGAGTCAAAGGGCACATCGCATTTCTAGCCAACATGACTGATAAGAATTCCAAAACGGCATCATCTAGCCTGTTTTGCAAAACCTGTACCAGATCACATCGTACATCTTTCCCTGCTTCGGTAATACCATGAACTCTCAAAATGATGGTATCTTCGTATGGACCATCCTTGGTTTCCTTTTCTCCGAAAGATCGAACTCGGGGACGAAGCTCAGACTATAAAAGATAACTAAAATGAATAAACACAAACACGATAGCATGAAAAATATAGAGTATCTCGTTCTAATATCTTTATATGCCAGCATATAATAGTGTCAGAATTTCAATTGTCATGTAGATGTACATGAGAGTAAAAGAGGATAAATACTACTGTGATCAAAATGTAAGGTGAATTTGTTTATAAAATGTAAAGTATTTATTTATTCTTCCAAATCAATTTCATCCCCTTCAAAGTAATCCCTGTAAAATATACTTTTGCCAACGCTTTTTCAAGTCCCCAAAATAGTCTTTTTCCGGTATAGCATTCAAGACCTTCTTTGATTCGGTTTTCATCTCCTCAATCATATTAAAACGGTATCCCCGCATTGGCCTTTTGAGTTTGCTGAATAGTCAGAAATCGCATGGAGCCAAATCAGGTGAATACGGTGGTTGCGGAATCATATGAGTCGAGACTTTGGCAAAAAGTCGGGAAGAACCAATGCAGTATGACATGGTGCATTTGCCACCAATTGAAACTTGACCCGTTTGAGACACAAACAATCCTTCAAAATGGTTTGGGCTGAGCCAAATGATATTCCAACACTACCAGCGAGGTCTCTAATTGTCAATCGACGATTTTCAAGCGCCAGATCTTTGATTTTTTGGACGTGGCACTCGTCGATAGAGGTTCATGGTCGTCCAGAACGCGGTTCGTCTTCAACGTGTTCTCGGCCCGCTTTGAACTTGTTGTACCACTTATAAACGTGTTTTTGTGCCATAGTTTAATCACCAAAGGTTTTCCGTAATATTTTTAATGTATCCCTACAAGAAATATTCGTTTTGCACACAAAATTTGATGTTCTTGCTCAGCAAAATCACCCATTGTAAATATCGAAAAATTCACATTTGGTTGTTTACAAATTCACATGTAACTCAAAGATAATTACATCATTTGACAAACAGATGTTTGATAAATGTTGTAGACAATCCTAGCAATATAGGAAAAAAATTACCTACCTTCCTAATGCCCGGGAGTGCTAAATCACAATTTCAACTTACTTTTTGATCACAGTAATACATGAAAAAAGGTTGCTATAAAAGTATTGATTTGCATAGACTATGACTATAACATACAGTATAAAAAAGTATAATACCCTGAAGAACATGAACTCGATCTCATAACACCCACTAAGAACAAAATTTTGAAAATTGAGAATACAAAATCACTTACATTAGATGATGATATGCTGTGGTCGGATTTTGCCAAATTATTTCTCGGTCCGATTGGTAGAGATGCAATCGATGGGCTCCTTGACACCAAAGAACTTTCAAACTCCGCTGACTTGAACTGTCCTTTGTACATACTCTGCAGGTTTTCGTGCAGCCTCAAATAAAACACATTCGAATTTCTGTCCTGGTAGACGAACATATTTTTCCGATTCGAAACAGAAAACTTGTCCAAAACCGACTTTAACGCCATGATTCCAATGGAAAGCCCCGACTTCCCTGGACCGGTTTTCAAACGTGGATGCAGCACAAAATGGGTTTCCCAAACAATGGGGCAACTGAAATACCCGGCTTTAAACTTCAGTGAGGCTTCCATAAGAGCAGGTGAGTATGGTTCTGCTTCATCGCTGATTTCATCCATGCTTTTTAACCGTGAAAAAGAGGCATTTCGAGTGGGACTACTCGCTTCATTTGTCCATTCGTTGAAATTGTCATCAGCTTCGAGCAAGTGATCGCAAGTTCTTGTGTCGTGCAGTGACTGAAGGAGGAGGCTTTGATTAACCCTCTTACAAATATCTTTAATGGCGTCACAAATGGCTCTTTGGACGCTCAAATAAACTCCAACATGGGTTGTATGCAGCTCTAAAAAGCGGCAATGGAAATATATAGTAACTGCATCTTGGTCTATTTGCATTATCAGCCAAAAATTGGGCAAATTGGGTCGTTTGTTGTTCAAATCTATGAGCCAATCATAGTCCTCCTCACACTCACTGACGTCTTCATCGTAACCTCCGTCAGTCCCTAATATGCTTCCTTGGACACTCGAAATATCACTCTGAGAAGTATAATCGTCGTTTTTCGAAAAGACATCATCACTCTTCATATCCGACCCTTCTATGTCGATAGAGTCAGCCTTTTTGTCATCCGTTAGGATAAACGGATTGACTTCTTCAAAGAAGAAATTATCATAGCCACTAGAAGACATAATGGACGTCGTTTCTTTCTTTTCGAACTTGTTAACTTCTTTACTTTTTGCCAGGTAGTACAGCTCTCCTTCTTTTACCAATTTGTACTGTGGAATGGAGATGTTAGAAAATTCTTGGACAAACTTCTCGTAGCTGTGAGACGATCCGTAGACAAAATTCAAGTCGATTATGTCTAAGAGGCAGGATGATCGCGACATGCTTTCTGAAACGTGCTTTATCACAAAGTTAAGTGAATTGAGACTGACTGGTTCTATGTCTAAAAGAGATGTGGCGATTTCGTCTTTAAGCAGCCATTTTATTTCGTCTTTCAAAGTATTAATGGCATTCCTTTGAAGTTCTGGAATGTACAGAAGTGGCTCTTGATCTTTAAAATCAGAATTGAAGCTACCTTCTGAGACGGAGCTGCCTGCAATGCTAGGTTGGAACCCGTCGGAACAAAAAGACGTAGTCCTCATCCCTTTATTGGAGTAGTCCGTTATGACATTTTGGACGTCCGTTGGAAGTGTAAGGCAGAGAATGTCTAATGTTATTTGCAATTTGCTCTTTTGCAAATGACTCGTGGGAGATTCAACGTATTGAATCAACTCACCCAAGCAGGTTGGTAAGACCTTGACGGAGGCATTTGCAATGCTGTTGTTATGACGGACGGTGCAGATGAAATGAAGAAACAATGGACTGAGGTTATTATTACCACAGCAACTCTCTTGATTTTTTAGCTGTATGTGCAAGTAAGTGGGTCCCTCCAAGGAACAGCTTAATTCCTTATCTGATTTGAATTCAACTATTTCTGATGGGGGGTTGGAAATTTCATCATCACTATCATTTTTGACGTTGGCTTTTTCATACGACAAGTTTCGACAATAGTAGAATTCTTTGTAAGTTGGTATTGGAGTAAAAGAAACGCTGGTTATTTCAAAGAATTTTTCCTTGATGAGCCTATGGAGCGGTTTCAGCTCAATGCAAGGGGTCGGTTGGTTCAGGTACTGAATGTTCACTTCTTCCTCTTTGCATTGCTTCAGATGGGCACAAATAGTTTGTAGGTATTTGGTAATGTCAATTTCATAAGTAGTTTCCTCACATTGATCCATTGCGGATTGGACATCGGAATGGTGAACGAAAGACCCGAAATGCAATGCCGAAAATAAGGACATTGTGAAGCATTTGGAAAATGCTAAGAACAAAGCCTTGCAATGTTGGTTGACACTGCTTTTAGTATCACCAACATCGGACTCCTCACTCCGAAGCTCTGGACTGTTTTCATCGTCATTGTCATTTAGCTGGACGGAGTCTTCTTGAATAAAGGATTCTGTCTTGAACCGGTGATCTTCATAGATATCCTTAGAAAAATTGTAGTCCTCCCCTGGGCTGTTAATATATGAATCTACCAGGGACGACAAAGGACAGTCGTAAACATAAAGAGGTAACAGAAGGGTGTTGGTTATATTTATTGGTACTTCGCTGTAATTGCTGTTTTGGGAAGACGCTCTTTCTGTTCCTTCACTGCAGTTCATAAAACTAGAGTTGCTATTTGTGTCATAAGTGCTTAACATTTTGAGGTCCCTTAGCGTGGTGGGGATGAAAGTCAAAATAACGTGAGTGACAGAAATACCCTTGACATAACAAGACCAAAGGGGATAGATGACTGATCCTTCTGGTGATAAATTGTCACGGCTAACCGTAATTGGGCATAAACTCGGATACTTGTTGCGATGCCTAGTGATGACTTGGTCAGTAAATTTGGCCGACTCTTCTACGGTTAGTTCCAGTTTGTAGTCGTGCAAGTATTGGAGGTGGTGATGTATGTTCTCCATTAGCAACTTGTTGGATTTTTCGTTATCACAACATTTTTTTATATATCCCCTTTCTATATCTGAAAATGTAAGAATTCAAATTTTGATTCATCAAAGTGTATTTGTAACCAAAATTTATCATTAATAATTTAATGTGCCCTGTGATTAAAATTTGGGATAGATCATAGGCTACTTGAACATAACTAATTTTTATGATTACTTATTACATTGCTAATTGTAATCAAAAGAACTCCTAATAAAAATATAGATTTATTACAGGCGGTTGAGTTTTATTTAGCAACATTATTATAAAATGAATATTAACTGGAGTATTTAAAAATATTTGTATTACTTCATACAATCTCACTTTGGTTATGATTATTAAATTCCGATTGTCAGATACCTAAGCAACGAGTCAAACTATTTTATGACAATTGCCAATAGAATGAATTATGAAGTCTCATTGTAAACCAAACAAGTAATCTGTAAATTGTTATTCAAAGAACTTTTCTTGCATGAATAATTCTATCACTATTAATTATTAAAGTTTTTAATATGGAGCATCTTGGGAAAATATTTTACCAGATTCAACACCAAACTGTTGAGAACTTGTTACTGACATCAAACTACACATTCTCCAAGGACGTTTAGAGAATATTCGTGTTAAAAGTCTTCATACCATAGCTTTGCTTCCCACTGAAAGAATACTGTCGTAATTCTTGCCTTACTAAAGCTAATATCATTTTTGAGGAACTGTTCAAACTATATCTGTTAAATCGGTATATAGGATTAGAAGAAACAAAAATTGTATTTAGAAAAGACTTTCGCAAATATTGAAATGTTTGAGTGGAATCTTTGAAAATATTACACTAGTCTTTATTTTATGCAGATATAGACATGGTTTGGTCCAATTCATAATATAAAAAGTACGTACTGCATCTACGTATGCATTGAATTACAGGTGATCCAATGTCAAAGTCCTTCATTTATTGTATAAGATAATTCAAAATGATTAAAGTTAACAGATCTTTTGCATTAGCTTTACATCGAACTTTTGTCTCTTATAAAATGGAATTACCTTAGGTAATTCAACATTTCTGCCAAGTGAAATGTTAAAAATTCATTTACGAATTAAATTTATAATAGTGATAATTAGTAACAAAATAACAAATTGGTAAAAATAACGATTGAAAAATAGAAAATAGAAACAAAATTAAGAATCCCTATCTCATAAATCATTGATGAAACAAAATCAAACAGCAAAGTGACATTTTATACAAAAATCTTTTATACTGAAATGGTAGATTCAGTTGTGACTTGAAAAAAGGGGGATTAAGCTCAGACAAAACAGCTGTGTTTTGGAATATTGTTTCACAATAAAAATATAAGCCAGAAGGCTGAACAGTGAATGGCCATGATGATCAAGATACTATCGGACCCAATGATATGCAATTTAAGTTTCGTCAATTTTTTTCTTATATCTTTGAGTTTAGAGATGTACCTCACACCGGTAGGCCCTTCATTGAAAATATCGATAAAATCATGGAAAAGACTGAAGTAGACAGGCATTACCATTGTTACCTATTATCACAAAATTTGTAAAAATTCACTTATTCGAATTTTTCGTCGATGGACATCAATTCTTCTCTGAGCGAGGCGTTATGAAATTACCTTTAAAATGGCGTCAAAGTATGAAACAAAATTGTGCATATTTCCCCAGATTGGACAATCCAAACCATGATATGTAAAGTTTTGAAATAAACGTAAATATAATGGATGTCTTTTACTCCAACTTAATACATTTGCTAATGGCATATGATTTATTTCTGAACTAAAAATCTGATGTGTATCCATTCAACATTCCCATATAAATATATGTACTGCAGAAACGTACCTGAGAATCTTAATAATTAAACAACTAAAACGTACATACCTTATATTTTTTCATGGCATATAAGACCTATATGAAATTTCAATGTGATAATTTTATTTTAACAACTACTTTACTTTAAAAAATGTCAACACTGTGTCGATAAACAGGTACTTTCAGTGAGATTTTATGCTTACAAGTTGATACAGATCTACGATTTCGCAATAATAACCGTATTCGAAATTTCATCGCTCTACCCCAAACATTCTGACTGCTATTGTGTTTGCATACACATGATCGCAATACTATACTTTGTATTGTAATATGGGAGTATAAAAACACATGTCTTTACTCATTTCCATAATCAAAAATTCATAAATTTGCGCATTTTATTAAAAAAAATCAATTATCATCTCTTAACCCTTTTTCATTTCTTTCTTTCTCTTGGAGCTATCAATACATAAATACATATGTTAAGTCTTAACCCTCAAAACCGTTAAAATATAGAATATAAACACACTCCACAGTCAGCATTAATTTGTTAAATCATTAAGAAATATGCATAGCAACTTTGTGCAACTGCATTAACACTATATATATTATCTCCGATAATTACAATTCAGGCCGAAGACTTACTTGGTATTAGTTGCCTGGTCTGCTTCAAAGCGAAGAAGAGCCCAATGTAATAATATAATATTTTGACCTTAAAACCATCATTTTCAGACTAAGTACCATCGAGGCAAACCATTAAAAAAATTCATACACACAAAAATAAATAAATAAATATATATCTGAAATGTTAGTCGCAAAACTAGGCTTTTATAAAAGTAACCCTAATTTTAAAAATCTGGAGTGTCTCCACTCAACATTCCCGTATAAATATGTGTTGCATAAAAGTACCTGCGATTATTAATAATAAAACTATAAACACCTACATGTGATTCTAAAATAAAAGCAAAGGCTTCAATTTTCATAATTTACATATGCTTCAATGCCTATATTCAACATATTAATATGTTCATAAGAAATATTTAATTCTTTTTCAGTACATATATAAACAGAATAATTTTCATATTACTTTATGTAATGACCAATACCTTGTATTTCAAAAAATATATATACTCTTAACTAGTCTGTAATATCAAACGCTTGCAAACACCTTTTACGAAGGCTCCAATTTTAAAATGTAGATTCAAAACTAAAATAAGGGTCCAACTTTGCAATATAAATTCATAACTAAAAAATTGCATTTATGCCGGTAAAGTCCAACTTTTTACACGGAACTATTTGTTATTGCTATATTTACAATGTTTACCATTTTTGTAAAATGTTTCATTCCAAGGCCTCCTCAAATTTGAAATTTCAAAATTACAAAAATAGCACTTTCCGTGCTCAGATCATGTTGAATGTTTGTATCTGTCAGTTTTTAGTGTTAATTAAGATGTGCACAAAATTTCAATGCAACAGACTAATTTTAAAGACTACTTTGCTTGAAATAATTTCAATATTGCATAGGTAAACAGGTATTTCCGGTAGTCCTACATGTCCCAAAAGATGACACGGATCTAAAATTTTGCCATAATAGCCATATACTAAATTTCATCGCTCCACCTCAAACAGTCTGATTGCTATTGTATGTACATACATGCAGACATCATGCCAAAATTGGTCAAAATGGATTCAGGGGCACTCAAATCGTGGAGATCCATCAACACCTCGAGGTCGAATTTTTTCATGATCCCCAATACCTTCCCTTTACTATACTTCGTATAATAATACAGGAATGTAAAAATTTAACAATCGTACATCTTAGATTCTAGAAGCAAATAAACAAAATATAGGGACTTACTTTCGATAAACATGGAGAAAAGCAGCTCCGTCTGTTGGCACAATGGCAGAATGTTGATAAGATCAAACTGAAATGGTATGTGCTGGATCCTCTGCACAAAAAGTGGATTCCATATGGCCCTGGCGTCCATGTTACTGGGAGAATGGTCGAAATTAAATTTGCAAGTTTTAGTAATCAAATTGGCGTGGTTCTTCGTGCTTCTATATGTTGGAATTACTGCTTCCAAAGGCCGTGTCTTCTTATCCTGGCACTTCAAACTTAAATGTTCTAAAGTCAAAAGTGACGTGATACATTTTAAATCTAGCGCCCGAACAACTTCCGCTATTTCGTAGTAAGCCTTGTTATTCATATACTTTAGTCTTGGGCTGTTGGTGGTCACATGACCGTTTTGAGGCTCTATCCAAACTTCCGTTACCATTTGCAACTCACAGTCTATTTCAGGTTCAATTTCCCCGTCATCATCGGAACCGCTATGGGCATCACCCTCTCCCCACCACGAACTATGAGGTGGAAAGAGGACATACTGAACGGTGCAACTAGAATTCGAATCCATAGCTAATTCAATGGCCATAGTAACAATTCCGGCTGAAGAATGGGCGAAATTGAATCCTTCTTGTAGTCGCATTTTGGTGATGGTGCTTAAAATTCGAGACATGGCCGTCACTCCCAGTCTGGTATCTGAGGTATGAGTGGCGCTCCATATCCAACGTTGATGAAATAGGTATCGTGATAACGTGGTAAAAAGCGTTCCGGCCAAAGGGGAACTCGGTAGGCTTTGAGTGGCATGAGGAGGTTGGGTACCGTCTGGAAAAATGACGGTATGGAAGTCATTTGGCATCCTTTCGTATCTGATGAGAATTTTTTCCAGCGGTTTTAGTAGTAAAGTGCAGCAAAAACTTTCCTTGGATTTTTTGGTAGGGAGGTAGGACAGTGAGGAGATGACAGAACGAAGGTCTGCGCACACTTTGTATCTTACAAAGCCTGGAGTTCCGGTAACGAAACCTAGGTTTAAGGTGGCACAAGGAAATTTCGATGTAACTCTAACTATGCAAAACCACACCGGAGGTTTATCAAATTCTTTGTGAAGCAGCTTGACGTATGTGTGATTGTCGATTAGAATGAAGGAAGACCATCCCGAGAGGAGGGTATATAAAGCTGTTGAAGCTTGGCGGCACTGGATGACTTGGAACCTGCCGGAAGAATTTGCCATGTGGATGTGCTTTGGCAATGGGTGATCGTGCTTTAATATCAGTGAAAGTTTGTGGGTGTGGAACCATTTTCTCCAGTTACTAGTTTCAAGCTGGCAAATGGGTTGCCATAAGGATAAAAATTTTGAGCAAGTATTATCACTGCAAAAAAATAATATATTTTATTGGAGTTTACAATCTGAGTTTTACTATACCTAACACTCAACTGCCCATGAATAGCGCATTTCTACATATTTTCTTAGTGTTACTACTAAATAAGCTCAATGCACATGCAATTTATTGCATGTAGCCTGTATATTTTATATTAGATATGGTTTTTAAACTAACGCCAAATTGATTTGAAGTGGCAAAAAACACAACAGTCAACTGGCAAGTTTCTGGTGTCCGTATTTTGGGATACACAAAGAATTTTGTTCATTAACTACCTTGAAAATGGCTACACATTGAAAGAAGAAATTGTAAAAAAATGGTGCCCTAAAAAAAGAAAAATGCATCTACCTAAAAATATTTATATAATTTGAATATTGGCTAAGTGTAAATAAGGCAATAAATAATGAAATTTGTTTGCATTTTCTGCTGTTTTATTTTAGGCAAAAATCATCACTTTAACAACATTAAGAAGTACATAAACCCCATAAAAACAAATTACTCTCTCAATTTGAGTGAAGACACGCTAGATATATTTAATATCTAAAAAAGTTGGCAAACTGCCCTTGATGTCTGTCGACAAACAATTATTATAAGTACTAAGCAGTGGTATGCTCAGTACGACTCCATGGAGTGATTTCTCTTGCAAATTAATCTACATCTTTAATGTTAGGCTTAAGTTGTGTCTATTCAATCGTATCTCCAAGCATATCAGAGCACTGTCGTCAACTCAGATGCCAATAGTCACTTTTATCCACTTCGTTGGCATCCGTTGTATAGTAGTATATCAATGGACAGTGAAGTGTTAATATAGAAATCACCCAAAATGTCTTATTACACCACACAGTACTTACCGAGGAGAAAGAACTAACTTGGTCCCATCATGTGAAGTAGCATTGTTCAAAATAAAAGCAGGAATGCCGCTTTTCACACTTTCTGGTAAAGTATACCATAAATTGTTGTTTTGGAAAGAGCTTAAAGATTGAGCTAAAACTGTGTCCGTGGATGTCAGTTGTGTCAAGCGTATCCAGAACCTCTCAAACACGGCTTGGCGATACGAAGACTTGGTTTCTTTCTTCATAAGGCAAGTTATGTCATGTAGAAAGTCATAAGGGGCTGATATGTGTACTTCAAAATGTGCATTATGTTTAGGTGCAGGCCACTGGAGGGTTAGAATGTAATGGACAAAAATAAATGCCTTCCAGTGCAAGCACAACTTCACCTTTAATGTATCATTCTGGTATTCAACCCCGGTGACTGTGTATCCCTCCCGTATTCGCCTGCACAACAACAGCGGAAGGGCGGCATTTATGTTTTCTTCTGCTTGCCTTTTAGAAAGAAGAGTTGGCACACGGTTGCTATAAAAGCTTGTGTTTCTTATTATATAACTTTGTTCCTGAGGTGTCATTAACGATCCTACATATTTACTTTTTGTGTGATATGTCCAAAATAAGTAAAGCTTATGAAATATGTTTACATCCAAAGTTGGCTCTAAGCTCTGAAATTGAAAGATGAAACTTTTACTGTTCTAGTAAATAAGGAAACCAACTTACAAGTGGCGGAAGATTTTCTAAATAGGTCCCTAATGTTGAATGAGATAAAAAATATAGTAGATCTGTATAAGAAACGTATCCAGCACTTGTATGAGGATGAAACGGCGATCCTACTTTAATGAAAGACACTGATATGCTATCAAAATGGAGCTGGAAAAGTATAGATTCCATGATGTTTGAATCGGGCATTGCTACGACCCCATCCGTTATGACTAGAATATCTGGAAAATACAAAAAAAACTCACCTTTGGAATTTTAAAGTTTTGCTGTTATACTTACGACTTAAACTATTTTCTGGTAAAAGAGATATGGCTAAAATTGAGTAGCGTAGCATATTTACAAAGTTGGCATCTGGAGACACCATAGGTATGTTGGCTATACACTCGTTATCGCTTAGGTCAAATAGAGCTCCAACCATTCCTTCATTTTCCATCTGAAAATTAAGATTTTCTGTTGCAACATACTGTAGAAATAGTGACGGATTGATAGATTCAGTTCAACATTTTAGGAATACATGTAATACAGGTACACTTTCTTGTACTACACGATAATCAAAGAGCAAAAAGGCCCCTATCATATTTAGGAACAACATACTCTACATTAATTTCTTGATACACAAATTCAAATTTTCTGCGCTAAAATTTGCAATAAAATGAATGCAATAATAAACTGACTTAAACATCTGCAGTAAATCATAGGTAAGAATGTTTAAAATAATATTGATATGTACATCAAGGCTTAAACAATTGGTAGCCTCATCAACGATAATTTGACAGATGCATTTCGAAGTTTCAGCCAATAATAATATTTGGTCAAAAATCGAGTAAATTATAAAATTCAGCAAGCAAAGCTGCAAGTAATTACTACTATATTATTAATTCCGAGGAAATGGTAGAAATTTGGCACATCGTACAAAACATTTTAAATACATGAAACAAATATTTTGAAAGGAATGAAAAAAATTAAGAATATTAAGAAATTTTTTTAACATCAGGAATATTTAGAAGATGCAGATTTAATTCGAATATGTATAGGATTGAAAACTATTGACAAATGCGGTTAAAAGGATATACAAACTTCTTACGTGAAACATGAAATGTAGTGTAATATTCCTGCAAAAAAAATCAAAGAAACGCTTGTCCCTCTAATTTTAGTCTTTAGTATGAATTATAAATTTTTCTAAAAAATTTCTTTAATTTTTGTTTTTTCAGCATATTTAAAATATTCCCCATATTATTTTCCTGATTTTTTTTTGTAGATAGTCTAAATTTTTTGTAGACCTTTTAAATTATTTGCAGGTATTCAAAATTTTTGGTTTTTCAATTCTAAATTATACTTCACAGCAGATTTTATAGTCTGAAAGTGAGCAACAAACAAAATTTTTAGTATACAAGTTTTGTGGTCTCCTAAACACAATCTGAGTATTTCTTTGTTAAACATTTGATATCTAACTATCCTCCTATGACTGGTAGATTTCATTATCATGATTTTGTTAAATCTACTGCACTTACTTCAATGAAATTTTTTATTTAAGGCTTTCCCTTTGCAGATCTGATTTCTTTGCAGGGCAAATTGCAGAAAAGATGCTACTAGCTTATTTTAGAAATAAAAAATTTCTACAAATATTTCATTTAGTGTTTACAATGAAACAATATATTTAAAAAAATGCATATCTATTAGGTGTATAACTTTGCTTCTGCGGTTTTGTCCCAGCACTCGAGGCTTTATTGTAAAAATCTAAGACATTTATGGTTGAAAATATTGTCCATCTCTAGCCTCTCCCATCTTTCGGACATCTTTCGAATCCCATATTGACAAAAATGCTTATCTTTTGAGGTGATCCACATATCGAACCAATGACGTACATAAAAACGTAAATTTTGGTCAGCCAGGGTATGTGACATTGACCAAAACAAGTCCGAAGGAGCAATGTCTAGAGAATACAGGGGGTGGGGTGGGATTTCCCATTTTAGCATTCTTCAAGTAGATTTTAATCAGTTGTGGAGCATGAGGCCGAGCATTGTCAATTTACAAAAATCACCTATTTGTAGTCGTAGATTTCTTCATATTAATGCAGAATATTAATACCTTCTGCAAATGACGAGAATTCGGTTTGTAAATAAATTGACTAATGCTCATTTAATGTACCACTTGCCACTAAGACCATCTGTTTTCAAATAGCATTATTAAAGTTGTACACCTAATACATAAAGCTTATCTTAAATTTTATCTTAATTCTCAAGATTTATAAAATTGTCCATAATTTCCCAGGCAAAACCACAATTCATGCACTAATTTAAATATTTTACGTATGGATGCGACAATGCATGCAAAAAGGGTTTTAAGCACTTACAAGTTGTAATTCCATTTGATCATAGGCCATCGCAGCGACATGGGCGATTCGGCCTTCCAATAAGTGAAAATGTTGCTGTACTAAACTAACTATCTCTTCTATGTTATGACTAGAAACTTGTACTCCCTTCACGAGGACTTGTTGAGCAGGACTAATAAAGAATGGAGTGTTTACTATCACAGTCAGATATAAACACGGTTGAAATACGACTGTATTTCCTGGAATGGTGAACTGCCTGCAGACGCCCTGGAGGCTCGTCTTGAAACAATTTAGAATTTGGTCGAACAGAATCTCTCCTTTTTCCAGGTCGACTGCAGACTGCGACGGGCTCATGTCGAGACAATACACAAACCGATAAGAATGGGCTAGAAAGACCATATTTGTTGATGTTGTGACAAGGAAGCTTGTGGAATTTGTCATTTCATCAGCTGGTACTATCGAAACGATTTCCAGATCATTGCTATTGGTGTCGCTAGGGGTAGTCGGGAGGGTCACCACTTTGTTTATGTGGTCTAGGAGCCATTGTAGCCTGGATGCTCTAGTGACTGGCACATTTTTGGGTATTCGCATGTATATCGTTTCAGCTTCTACAACAGCCGGCTGGGTATAAAAACCTGGATCTGGAAGGCCGTCGAAGAATAGTGATGAATCTAAAATGGGAATGTTTGAAAATTCTTACCCATTTCTTGTGAAATTAAACTGATCGAGTTAGCAAGTAGTGATGTAAAAAGCACTTGAATCAATTAGAATGTTCGAATGTGTTTGCCTAGTGGCTTATAACAGAAGTAAAAATTAGCACTTTGATGCTTTGAACGGTCTTGGTTATTCTCATCGATTTTGTTTAGGTGTGGAAGTGGTAAATAAAATTTTGTTGAGGATACTGACCTGGTAGATCCAAATTTTCTTCGCCATCTGGGTTTGTTGATTCCATATTAATTTGTTTTAGGATAATAATATCGGTTTAAAACTACGGTCGATTAGACAGGGACGGTGTGTGTACTAAAAAAAAACTGGTAAACAAACTAGTTCGCGTGTATTAAATTTATTGTCTTTTATTATCATATAAATAAAAAGGCTTGACCCAAAGTTCAACTTACTGTCTGACAACATTTCAACTGTTATTTGACGATGTTATTGTCATTGCAGTTTCTGGATTAGATTACGAACTATCTAAAGTGCTACTAATGCTAATAAACAAATATTTGTTGAATATTTATTACTTAAATGTGGATTACATCACTAAATTTAGAAACATAACCTCCAAAAACCTTGTTTTGATTTATGGGGATACGGAATTTGGTGCGTAAATACACAAGGTCTGTTTAGCTTCCAGTTGGAAGCTGTCCCTGATTGGTTCGAGATGAACTGTAATGTGGGTTGCCTACGCCACGGAAATTTTAAATTTATAGATCTGTATGATATTAGGAAGGTCTGATTGAAATCCCAAGCTACCGTGTAATTATATTGAGTAAATGTTGGGTTTTTCCAATAATTTTACATTCTTTCAACTATCCGCAGTATACTGTCAGGAGGCTATTGTAATCATGTAAATATTGGTAGTTTTGCCGAGTTTATCGTGCGTTTTGAAGCTTCTAGTTCCATTTAGACAATTTTCACAATGCCTTTGTATATGCGTGTAGATAGCCCTCACTGTGTAAGCATGGTAGATAATCTCAATAAGTAAATAAAATACATTACACATTTTGTCTTCGGCGCTGGAGTATTTACTCAGAATATTGCTCTTCTGAAAATGTTAATCATCATAATTGACATAATCGCACATAATTGAGATCAAAAAATTTGTTAAGCCATATGTTAGAAATATCTCGATAATGGTGTGGTTAAACTTGGAAATTTATTTTTGTACGGTTTACTTAATCGATTGACGGATTATAGATATAATTTTAAAGATAAATATGGGAAATAAATTAGTTTACAGTTATAAAAACTATTTTTTTTTAAATTACATTGATTACCGATTTGTCCATCTAGTATGCATATAAGCAAAATTTATTAATTATTTCTATCATGTCAAATTCTATCCCCTCCATATTCAAAATGCATAACAGGAAGATGTCATCATGGAAGAAAACAAAAATAGCACTGCTTTCCAAATCTGAATATGAAGACGATGTTGAAAAAACGTATTTTGAAGTGTGGCCTTCAGAATCCAAGCAGAACATTGATTTTATTGATGATCAAGCTGAGACTATTTTATGCAGAATAAAAAAAATCAAAAGAACATCCTCATAGGACAAAAATGAGGGTGATAGAAATTAAATTATGCAAAGTTCGTTGAGAAAATAATGATCACATTGTACATCTGGGCATTAGTAGTAAAATACCATCACTTTGAATCCTAATCCTAATGCTGGTCGAAATAAAACATATCGATCTCCAAAATATGTTGTCAGCTTAAATAAAGAGCAATAGCGAAGTTTTGCGATACAGAGTAATTTTTTCTAAATCTCTCCACTGTTGCAAATTCGCTGTTAAACCAAGTCTCACTAAGGAATAAGGTACACTATTGGTCCCAAGTTTTCAAAATATCCTTAACGCTGGAAAATTGCACCCTTTTCACCTTCATTTTCACATGCGGGCAAAATGTAAAAGTTGCAAGGAGCAAGATCTGGACTGTAAGAAGGGTTCTCTAAAAGTTTGTCCTACAGTGTTTAATCATTCGGTGATTCGGAGTGAGCTGGAAACGCACAGCTATCAGTACGTTCAAATCACTATTTTGACAATAAACTCATATATACGTCTACATATGTATTAAGAAGCAAAAAATAAAATCCAACAAAAGCTTTAAAAACTTACTACAACATTAAAAAAAATTATAGCACAAGGTCTCTCCCATCTTCGAAAATAATCATTTTCAAGTTCTTAAGATACGATTGGAGCAACGAATTTGACATACTGCCATGTCATCTATAATCAAATCTAATATAAACACCACTTTTTCCGTGTAATACAAAATGAAAAAAATTGAAAAAACAATGTTTTTGAACAATTTTTAAAAATAAAAATATTAAGACTAGCTGTTTTAAAATTAATCATAAACATTTTTAAAATTGATGACAAGTTGCTTGAATATATATTAATAGCTGTTAAGTTCGACTCAGCTGCTTGTTTGGTTGCATAGCAAAAGGGGTTAGCGCTTAAAGGGTTAATCAGCTGGCTTGAAAAAGTGAACTGATTCTGAATCAATAAAGCGGCCGCATAGAGCAATTAAAGTTTTTTAAAAATTTTACCCCTCTATGTTGTTCATTCTCAATATACATACATCATAGCATTTGTATATTTTGTAGTAGTAGCAACAAATTCATATAATGCTATAAGCTGCATTAAAACTATTCAGTTTTATAATAAAACAAAATATTTATAAATTAATATTTTATGGCATTCTTCATACGTCGATCTGAGATTTTCCTGGCAATATTCGACATTTTATTGGGTTTTTATTAGTGTATCAGGTGATCTCTTGTGAAACGCAGAGAAAACAATTGATTATAAAAAGTGTTTACAATGCTCAAGAAAAATAATTCGGTTGGCATCATAGGTAAACTACAATTTTTCTTTAAGTTGGCACTACAATTGACAGGAGGTGCGCGTCCAGACTTATGTTCACAAAATCTACTTTACCTCCGATGTATCTGCGTTGCCGTTGCAGCCATTATTTTATGCATATATTTATGTGACATTTGTGCTGTTTATACTTAAATATAGTAAAAGTTCGTACACCAGACAATAAATAAAGGTAAGCCGGTGAATTTGTCGCATTTAGGATAAATCATATCATCATTTCATGTCATTTACTTATTTAACTCGACTTTTCAATATGGCCGCTGGAGCGTTCCTGTAAAATTGAAGTTTTCGCCGTTGACATCTTAAAGTGACTCATGTATTCTTCGATTTAGCTCTTTTTGCCGCTTTACCGCCATTTTATTGCGAATTTTTGCGATATTCCGTCTTTATAAATCATAAGGTATGCAGTGACTAAGCAGTATTTGCTCTTGTTACCTATTTTGTTTATAATATTTCTTTGGTGCAATTTTCGGTGGTGAGGAAAAAATTCAATAAAGAATCGGTAAAAACACGAGTAGCAGTTGGCATCAAACAAATTGCCTCGCCAACTCGATTCTACATCTGCTTGTTTGAATTTACTTGCACTTTCCATTGTTCTTTTGAGTTGTCAAAGCATGGGCTGTTAGATTTTGCCATGTACTTTCTCTGGTAAGTGAGTAAATCTAATGATTAGTTAGTTAATATATAATTGTTGAGGAATGTTGATGGTGATTTCAATTGACTGGGTAATATTGCGATTTTATTTTATTGGCTTGAACAGATTTTGTTTGTTAGAGAATATTTAAGATATATTAAAGTGAATTTGTCTTATATGAAGGGTATTTCTGATTTATCGATAAAAACCGAATAACTGTGGAATGTAATGACTTGCTAGGCACATTACAAAATTTCATCCGATAGTATGAAAATTTCACCCTAGCATTTGTAATTTTGTATAAGAAAAGTTTCTTTTTTTTTTAAGAAAACTGCAATGTAGCAGCTGAATTTTCATTAATGACGTGTGTAATTGTATCAAAGCAAATTTTAATACTATAAATCTTTTCCTGCATAAAAAACGTCCCTAACATGATTTCTTCTACTACAAAGTAATTTCGTTGTTTCATCTATATTTAGCGAAACAAAGGAAAATAAATTGTTGCACCAATTGTTAGAATTATGTATAATAAATGTATCATTCGGGAAGCGGACAATAAGAAAATTGGCTGATGGACAAAGCTATCAGATAAATTAAATTTCAATTGTGTGAAAGATTATTTTGCAAACATCTGAGTTTCGAAATGCTTTTCTTCAAGTGATGTTTGCGTTAAGTGTAGCAAGTCAAGCACGATCCAAAGGTTTCAAATGTGTGGTCCCGTACTATCGTTTTGGAATATTTTTTGCCTGTTATACTAATAAAGTTTCAATATAAAAATTCCTCAGGAGTAAATTCAATATTACGATTTTGATGCTTCTTCACATTGTTAGGGCTCCTATAGCTGTTTGTATAGTGTTTGACACAAGGTTATTAGAGCAATATCAAATTTTGTTACAAGCAGGACCACCAGATGTATCTATTCAAAACAGTTTTCAAATAAATTATTTGTCCAAGTATAGCTAATGAGTTATAATATTGTGCACTTCTTGTAAATCATTAAAAATCAGTCAAAAGGAAATTTTCATTTGACCAGAGCCATAAAATTGGCACGAATTTGAAACTTCCTTATAAAGAAAGCTCACGTGGAAGCAGGACAAACTTCACGTAAGCGTAACTCAATCGGAAACCGGAAAGTTGAACTTAAATTGAAATATCTCTAAATATTTTAGAGTCGAACTTGCAGTTCTATATACAAAATGTCGGTTAATTCAAAATTACATAGAAAAATGTAGATTCGAAAACAATAAAAACAATTTTTATGCAGAAATCTACCAAAACTATTGAAATCCTTCAGAAATAATTATTTTGATATTAGTCTTCCTTAAACATTCGTGAATAGTTTGTTAAACTTAGCTCATTTTACTTTAATTTCATTTCGCTTTATTTTTAGTCTAAAAGTAATATACGATTAAATTTATTTTGTTGGTACAGTCTAATGCCTTGTATGTAAAAAAAGATATTGAAGTACATATGTAAGAGTTCTCTAATGTATATCTACAATGTATAAAATTTTATATATAAGTATATACATAATATGTAGTCAGTTTTTATTAAAATAGGTGGCAAAATCTATTCGTTTTATTAATCTAGAAATAAAAATTCTGTCGTTACAAAAATAATAATCTTGACGCAATGCTAAAAGAATGTTGAAAATGGTTGACGAGGACTCATCACACTTGAATGTAGGCAATAAAACAATGGATTTTTTACATTATTGAAAAATGATTGTGTAAAATTAAAATGCTATTACCAGTGCGATAATTAGTCAACACTTGTATTTGATTAAAATTTAGCAAGCAAACCGTTAGTTTTGATTTATAGAAATAAATTTAATATTCACAGTTTATACAGAACATAATTTTGTTGCCTGGTGTCTTTTGACTACAATCTTCCTGGAGAATAATTTTTTGTGGGTGTACTTAGACCAACTGGATTTTGTAGATAGTTTCCTTTTATCCGCTCTTTTGTGATTGATGCAAAAATCTTTTGTACTTTTATTTTGGGACTAAAGTTTTGTAAATGTAAGTACCCTAAGTGATGTACAATTGAACCCGAACACCACTTATTTTTGTGCATTTTTTAGTGCGGCCTACTTTGAACTTATTGTAATAAATAACACATATTGACCCCCCAATTTTTCGTTTTGTCAGCCAATCAATGTTATGATTTTCTGTTACATTGGCTGAATGAATTGTTAAAATCATAGGGACAGGTATCTCCTTTTTTTTTTTTAATTTTGCATGTTGCAAACAAGGAGGACTTCTATTCGTGCGTGTGCTGCCACAAATGCAAAATCGATTTTCTAGAAGTACTCAACTACGGTCGAAACTTACAATAATTACCCATATATATGTGGTGCCAGGAGTTAAAAAATTTGAATGTGAAATTAAAATTGTTTCTTGAAAATCCTTCCTTTGCTAATTTATTCGAAAATTACAAATATACCTTGTTTTAGCTGCACAAACCAATCTTATAAGCAATCCGTATTAAGTCGTTTTTAAAGCATTATAAACTGTCGAGGATTAACAGCCTCTCCATGGCTTGACACTGTTATCTAGGACATAATTCTCTTTGTTGCTTCTAAACGCTTTGAAATTTGTCCAAAAAATAATCGAAAATAGGTTCGAATTTTTCTAAATTATTATCAATATCATTATTATGGTATAAATTGCCATGAACACTATATTTGTCGAAATCGATTTCCACTAATCATTTTTACAAAAATTTTAGTGTCAACTGTTCAATATTCATCCCTTGTGTCTTTAGATACTCTGCCCATTAGTAAAAGTAATTCTAACAGTTCTTTTAGTTCTGTCTGAGTTATATCTTCTCACTTCACAGATGGTGGACCATCTCTCAATTGTTGTATATTTTGAGGATGATAACCATATACTCAAATAAATTGTCCTCTATAAAAGTTCTGCCACATAAAGTACACTTTTCGAACTGTTTAGCAATACAGAAACTCCACTTTGTAATAAAAAATTGTGCAATAATAGGTGGATTATCATTTTTTGACCAGTTCAGCATTTGTTATCATTTTCATCAAAGTCGGTAGACGGTATTGAAAAAATTCTATTTACTTCTGGGAAGAAACAATTCCTTGTCATTTTGGCACCTGCTATCGAATTCAACAATACTGGCATAACTTAAAATATCTGACAAATTATCTGCATATACGTCAGTATCACTATTGCAAGCAGAAGTCTTCATAAATAAATTTGCAATTGATAATAGAAGTGTCCAAAAAATGACTGAATGATAGAACATGTGCCTGTTGAAAACTATTTTATTGTGATGTTCCCTTTGCTTTAGTAAATATTGACTATTTTGTGTATACAACACATAACTTATTTTATTTACATACAGTGTTTATATTTAAAGATCTGTATGCATATATATATGAAACATTAAAAAGTGCTGAACTGCACACATGAGAAAATTATTTGTATTTACTTAAATATCGTGTAGGGTAGCCAATACTTACTGTTACCTGGCCCTGCTTTAAAACTAAACACTTTTAATAGTATAAATATGCTCTTGGTTAACAGTCTACTAAATGGGTGCTAATACCTCCCCTACTGGGAGACGGCAGTCTACAAAGTGGATATTAATAGTCACTTAGAACATATTAACTTTCAAGATAAAAAAAATAACTGATTTTGGGAATCTTATGACAATTTTGAATGGTTTTTAAAGTGTGTACATAATTAAAGCTCGGTAAGTGTATTTTAACAACTAGCTTACTTTTACAAATTTGACAACTGTTTAGGTTGATGGCCTTATCCCAAACTTTATCACTCCAGCTCAAAAGGTTTAAACGTTATCGTGCTTAAATACACAAAGATGACATGCCAAAAGTAATGTAAATTCCATAGCCGCCAAAATGTGAATATTTTTCAAAATATCATGGTTGAATATTCTCGTTATTACAATAATGTTCTTACACATTACTCTGAAAGTTAGGCCTACAATTGAATAAATAGGTTCAAAAAATAATAAACATGTTTTTCATAATACCGATTGAAACAAAAATTACATTAAGAACTTACACAATTAAAGCGTGCTTAAGGGAGTATTTTGGTCTAGAAGCCTAAATTTCGGGCATGGGATAACAAAAAATCTGTACTGTCCCATTTTCCTGTACAATTTCTATTCTATTTTAAGAAAATATAGTCATTTTGCAAAAAAATTCATCGACTTATGACTTAAAGTGCGGACAATAAGCCTGAACAGTTGATGCAGATCTATGATTTTGGGATAATAACAGTTTGTCAAATTTCATCATTCCACCTTAAAAGGCTATCATGTTTACATACAGATAGACTTTAAGTCAAAAATGGACAAAATGAAGGCAGGTAACCTCAAAATTCTTGATAAGTCGGGACGCCGCTATAAGCTGGTCATTTGAAAAAAAAATGTTTTTGCAAAATCAAAACAATTTGAAACAAAACTTGTTTTTCAATCTCATTTTTATCCTTTATATCTTTTTAAATATATGTAAAATGGCGAGGGAAAAATCGTTTCAAAATCCAAGGTTCTATATACCAGGGGCGTAAGTTTAAAATGTGTTTGTTTTTTTTTTCATGAAAAATACGCAATTCTTGAAAAGCAATGATAAAACAATTTTTTTTCGCTTTTTACACATTTTATCCATCTCTAAGACAATTTATGGATACTATTCCAAAAGAAAACTTCAATTTTCATTGATATTCATTTATCAAGCCATTTTTGTACATCTTCGAAAGTCTTGAAGTGTTGCTCAGCCAGTGCATGTCCCATCAATGAGAAGAGAGGATAACCGGAAGGCGCCAGGTCTGGTGAATACGGCGGGAGGGATAGGAGTTCCCAACCAAGCCAAGATATCTTTTCTTTGGCCACTTTGGCTAAATATGCAGGAGCATTGTCATGCTGCAGAATGACTTTGCCGTGTTTTCGAGCCCATAATGGGAGTTTTTTGGTCAATGCGTGGTTTAAATTGATCATTTGTTGTCGGTAGCGGACGGTATTAACTGTCTCGCTGGGATTGAAAAGCTTGTAGTACACTACTTCCTTCTGATCCTACCACACACACAGCATTGTTTTCCTCCCAAAACGATCTGATTTTCTACTCAATGTTGACGATTGTCCTGATGTTACCCACGATTTCCTATGTTTGGGACTCTCAAAATATATACCCGATGCAAAAAACTCTTTCTTTTGTTGCGTAAATGCAGCATTGCACATAGTTGTTCGTCTTTCCATTTGTCAATCGTTCAGTTTGTGTGTAACCCATTTTCTAACCTTTTGAATTTTCCCCATGGCTCTCAGGTGATCAGAAATGAGTTGCCGAGTGATATTCAACTGCTTCGCCATCATTTGTTGTGTTTGTGTATCGTCTTCGTACAATAATGCTTGTAATTCGTCGTCTTCAAACTTTTTTGGTCGATTTTCACTTCTTTGTCAATATAATTGAAATCGCCACTTTTGAAATGTTGAAACCAGCATTCACAAGTCTTGACACTTGTAGTAAGATCGCTGACTAAGTCTACAAGAATTCGATGACATTCCTATGCTTTTTTCTTTTGATTGAACAAGAAAATGATTGCATACCACAAACGCTCTTTACTTGGCTCAAAATTCGACATGCTTAACACGAAAAAGAAGTATGGTACTAACTTGCAAACAACTAAATGAATATGATGTTTTGTAGTAAGAGATTTTCCAAAAATGTGGCGCTTTGGGTTCTAAAGGGTACTTCAATAGATTTGAAGCGCCATCTCTTGACAACAAAACGACATCTTTAACTTTCGCACCTGGTATACACAAAGAATATTTTCCCAAAATTTTTAGTTTCCCCAACACTTACATAGAATGGGTTTGACTCTCAATTTTCTCTGCTCCTGCGGAGAAGTTGGAGACCTCAACCATTTATTCTTTGGTTGCATTGACCTGCCGAACAAAATTAACTTGTTTATGTTACATTTTGGAAATGAACAACCCTCTGCCATTGTCCATATAGAGTCTTCTTGACATCTCAACTCTCTCTACGATTAAGTGCATTTTACGTATGTTAAAAGAGTTAACATTAAACTATAATTCACATGTTAGATGGAGTTTAAATGCAATTCTTTCTGTCTTACCATATTTAAATGTACTCATAATTCACAAATGAATAAAATCTCAAAAAAAAAACTATTAATACGCAATAATTTCAATAATTGAGTTCGATTTGCAATTACTTGGCAGCGGTATGGAGTAATCCACATGAAGCTTCTCTGCTTCGTCGCTTGCGATTTACTCAAATCGCTGATTAGCTGTCTGTACGGCTGTGCCAATTCCGAAACAAAAAGATGTAGACCCTTTTTAGTAAATCAATTAATTAGAACTTAATATGTTTCGTCAACCATGTCACAAAATGTAGTTTCAAGAAATTTGTTTCTAAAATGTCGGTTAGGCGTAGCTCTGAAAATAATGTTTGCAATGCTCACATTTATTAATTCGTGTTCCTTGGTTCATACAATGGCCCTCTTCGACTTCAAAATTAATGTTTTCTGAAGCTCTGCAAGCTAAGCGAGCTGACCTAGCTTCTTTTGAAGCTGCAGAAGTTCGCAATTCAGAGCAGTTTATTTGTTCTTCATTGCCCCTGACAGCAAATTTATGAGCATCAGAACCAATCAAGACACCTTCGACACTCATACTTACTTCTACATTCTTTTGTAGCAATTTTACTAAAACACTCGAAATATTTTACTTTAAAACTTTGCACAGAACACCCTTGACGATTAAATCCAAACTGAACTAAACATGAAAAGATTTCAATGAAATATATTACAATGACCTTCCACGTACTTGGTTTCTAAGGCTTTACTTAATACGTAAGATTTTTCATGACGCAAGCTCTCCTTAGATGGTCAGGGTTTGCCTGCCATCCATTGGTAATTAATTCCAGTTAGTTTAGTTAGCTGTGACTAAAAATAGTCCAAATATAAAAAAAATCTTTTAGGGTCTTTAAAAGTCTGAAAGAAAAAAATTAAAAAATGATTTCAAACTTCTAGACCAAAATACCCCTTTAAATTTGCTACCAAATTCTACATTCAGTTTCAAAAAAGCAAACAAGTGAACTTGAAGCTTGCGATAAAAGGTGTGAACGCTACCATTGATTATTCAGTTGGTTTGCTCTGAGAAAGTTGAGTCAAAAAACCATTAAATGGATATTTTAATATGATTGTGGGTTCACGGGGGACTTCCGTCCCTTTAGTATACCACATCTTGAAATGCTCGGGCGACATTAATATCAAAATTTTGGTTATCTAGCTAAAAATTGCATTCTATTTGTGAACTAAATAAACATGTATCATCTGTGCGTTATGGTTTCATCATTTCATCCCATGTAGAGAATCATACTCCAAAATAGTAAAACGTGACACGTTCTCCTTTTTCTCTTTTTAGGTAGAGCTTACTATTTCTCATAAAGATGGTAAGTTTTTGTGTTTAGGTTTGATGTGTCCGCCCACTAGATTATAATTGTCTTTTTTTATTTTTGTTTTATTTGTCCGTTTGGCGAGAGGTGATACACTTTAAGAATACAAAGCTCTTGAAATTTCTATTTATGGAGCCTGAAGTGTAAGACCTTTTCAAAATGCTTCTTTAGTTGTAACTGTGTACAGCCTTGCATGTGTTTTGTGAAGGTTTTAAGACAACTTGCTAAGAATACGATGCAAGTTATTAAAATCTGCTTAAAGTTACATAACATGTTATAGTGTGACCATAAGGTTTGTGCTCTTACAACCTTAGGCCATGTACTTTAAGGTGTTAGAATTTTTTAACCTGAATCGATTTTAAATGTGATTTTGAAAACGCGGCTTTCCATTGTTTATTATAAACCAAAATGAGGAGTTCCCACTGCAAATTCCGAAAATTTCTTGCAGTAGCTCATATTATAATTATCGCTGGAGCCTAACATTTGTAATTATAATATTTGATAATAAAAGGAATTTGGTCATTAAAAGATTGGTGATTTTATAACCCATTGTTGACCATTTTCTCTGTGTTGTTACAATACCAGCGAGGTTTGGGCTAATCCCTGAAGGGCCTCACCTATTAAATCATACCAACAGTTTGAGCGCCATTTCAAAGAAAAGTTTACGATTCGAATTCACACTTGGGTGTTCTACTTAGCAAATTAAAATATTGTACAATTTAATTTCCTTGTATCAAACCATTAGTCTACAAGATATTCAATGGCGACCCTTGGCCCAAAATAGACCACATTAAGATAAAATATTTGAAACCTAATACCTTAAAGTCGCTTGTTGCAACACATTAGAATGTTCCACGCTTAGCCCCACCAGATCACAATAAATCCCTCCTTCCACCTCTAACAACATACAAATTTAACGAGTTTATTTCTCTATTTGTTTCAGAGAGTAATTTAACTTTCGAATGACATAATGATGAGGGATCATGGCGGAAAGTATATACTACAGCCAAAGTGAGTATTCCCGTTTCTCGTGAGAGCTAAGTGTTACTTTAGTTTGATATCTCGTTAAGTGTTTAAATTTAATTTGATTGAACACGTGTTATTTGATTCCACCCCGTAACCCATTGCATATATTGCTAGTTGATGACCAGATCGAGGATATCGACTATGAAGGGTCGATAGAAGAAGATCCCCGTACAATGAAGATCGATCACAGTCGTTTACGCAAGAGCACCTCCGAGCCTCCGGCGGAGTGCAAGGTGCTCATTGACCGGCTCAAAAAGTGTAGCCGAGGTCAGTTACTGGATGAACTTTCTAAAATCAGTACTTGGACCTTCGGCAAGTGTGAACTTGGCCATTGGAAAGATGTATTAGCTATTTTTGATACTATTCTCGAAGAAGCTACTGAACCTGATCCTGAAAATAAGTGGCATCTTCGGTGTGACTCCTACGAAAATTCTGTAAGTGATAGATCGATAGTGACGCATTAGAATTTAATTTTTCTGGGGCTTTTCAAACACTAGGGCTTTGCTATGAAAGATGTTTGCTTTGCAAATAACCATATTTTTAGCTTACATACAAGGTATTTCCTAATTAATGGTGTTTACAAAATGCACTTTTAATAATAATTCCATAATTGTATTGGTCGTTTAAAAGCAGTTTTGATTAAACAGTACCTGAAAGTTGAACTGTTAATTAGTGGATATCTAATGTATGTTGTACTGTCTTGCTTATTGTTGTATCTAAGTAGAATATCTCATATTGACAAAAAGATGTTCAAGCAATAATTTTATTTAAAGTTACTGAATCTGTGCCAACTATTTGTTTAAAAACAATATCAGTACAGTTAGATTAGGAGTTTTCTTTAAAGGAGATTAATCATTTTAATAAAGTTAATCACAACTCTGAAAGTTATATTTCATTATGCATTTGTGTGAATGGGATTTAATTCATATAAATACAATTTTTAGGCTTACCCCCAAATAAGACCACCATTTATTTCCATGATCAAGATTGCTAACCTAAGATTTTTACATACAAAATATCGATACAAGTTCAGACTATGATGATAAAATCTGTATATTTAAAGACGATTAGATTATATTTGTTCAATTAATTACCTAATGGGAAAGATCTAAAACAACCACCACTCATATGAAAAATGTTTAACCCTCTCGTCTAAATCGGACTCTTTCATAATATTTAAATATTTGATTTTTGATAATATATTACTTTCAATAAATGTCAAAAATTCCAAGGCGTTTAAAAATACATAATTTCATTTTGTTGCAATTCTTACAAAACATACATCATTTATAATTATTTTTTTATTGTTTTATGGCTCCATGATCTAAAAGTTAATGGAAAATTTTGATCTTATGATTTTCAATTTTGTTAACATCATTTAATTTTGACATTATCCAATTGTCATTTAGATATAAGTTTTTATCTGTACACTAGAAATCTTAAATAATGCCGTTGTATAAATGTGCTTCCTACCTAAATTTAAAAATAATCTTGTGAATCTTAAAGATAACTCCTAAGACATGAGGGATGAAAATAAATCCTCAAATAACCGTAGAGATCAGTGATAACAAGGACTCTTGATTTTTCTGAAAAAAGTTTCCAACTGAACTATGAATTTGTTTCTATTTGAAGTTGACGGAAAATTTAGGTTTGCTTTTTGTTAAAACTTTGTTACTTATTCTTGGCATAAGTTTGACACAAAAATTACGAAAACTTCAAAACTCGAAATTTTATAATTGTGTTATCAAAATATGTATATTTTATAATGCATCGTGTTGTTTTTTGAAAGAAAGAAAACTTGTTTTTATTTCGATTTTATTCAGTACAAATGTAATTGAATATTCTACATTCAATAAATCACAATTGTATTTTTCTGGTTATTAAATCTGGCTAAAATCCAATAAATGTGTTCCTGTGTTTTATCTCTTTTGTTAACTGTTAAGATTTTTTTTTTGTCTAAAGTGTCATCACTTTTTCATGAAGAAAAATGTTAATGAAAATCGAGATTTTAAATTTATAGCAGACTAGTTGGTTCTAAAAAAATTTAAATCTATTCTTCTTTAATTAACGTGTTACTTTGGATGGCCAATATAAACGTTCATAACTACAAAATGAAATGAGTTTACTAATTTTTTGGTGAGTTGAATCAAAAAGTCCCACAAAACTGGGACAGTTGAAATCGAACGAACATTAAATTTAATAATTATAAAACAAAAAAAGCAGACAATATTTTTTAGGGGAACACAATGTCTAGAAAAGTATGTAGGTAGACCTTGTCAAAATTTGTTGCATACATTTTTACAATGATTGTCGATATTTACAAATGGAAAATGTTTCGTTAATTAGTTGATAAATATTAAAAATTAATTTTTAGTGATACTTAGCATTTCCGAAATTCAAAAATAGTTTTTCAATTTGCTAATGTGAAGTAAAGAAAATTACAAACAACCTATGTTATGAAATAAAAAAAATAAACAATTTTTTTCCTTAGACCTTTTACTATAAAAATGTTCATACATTTTCAGTCAAAAGTAACTGCTTGCTAAATTAATGGACTGGTGTTTTATAGCAGATTTAAATATATTGCAAAAACCGCGGGTAGGTGGATTTTTCTCTGGAAACGATCGCATTTTCAATGCAATACAGCACATCAAATCTGGGGAATTTTCATCATGCACCTAATTTTTTCAAAGTTTTTTAATCTATGATGAAAGAACAATACACCAACTTTTAATTAATTTTTAATGTAGAACAAAATCCAATACACATTTTTATGTTTTCGATAATATCCTTTAATTTAAAGCAAGAACTAAATATTTTTTATTCACTAAATTTTAATTTTTTAAATCAAAGGAAAAACAAAAACCATCTGTTCCTAATTCCATATCATGTGAAACATCCAATACATGGATGGTTTTGACATAGAAGTTTTATCACATTTACATGAGTGTGCTATATTTCACTAATCAGTTAATAAATATTTAAAATTTTGCACAAGTAAAATGTGACTCGATACACCTAGTAATTTTTCTGCTTTCCAGTAAATAATCCTTTTGGTGGTTTTATATCAAGTTTAGCACATCAAATCTACAGAACGTGATTTTAACTAAATACTTAAAAATCTCATGTTTGATCTACAACTTCGAAGTCATGGATGATAATAATCAATTTGCGCAAAATCCACAATGAAAAAAATTGTGTCCCTCACTGGTATTTGCAAATATAGCATGTACTCATTCATGTTGATAAATTACACATCAAAATTTCGTTATTGGTTTGCTTGGTAACTAAGTCCCCGACATTTTCTTAATATCCTGTATGTAGAGTAATAAAATAATGTAATAGAAAGTAAATGATATCGTTATGTATGAAATTAAAACCCTGCTAATGCAGCGCAGGAAGCAATAATTTCTATTAAAAAAAAAGTATTGTTAATACCTGATTGTTTCTAGTTTCGATGTAAGGAGCTGGGTAGTCTTAATTATCAATTGTAATAGAAGTAATTAGTTGTTTGAACTTCTTAATGATTCTGATATACCAATATAACTGTATAGTAACACGTTTTGACGATTAAGCAGTTTTTCCTTCTTATCGTTATAAAGAACCCGATTTAACTATTTCAGGCAGTGGATATTACAGATAATTTCGCTTGCAAGACATGTTTAATGTAGAACGTTATGACTCAAAAGAAGTGATACTTCTGTTTGTTCGGTTCTAGAAAGTGCCATTGAACGAAATCATGTCATACTATAGTTTTACATTGATATGATCGTCTGTTAATTGAGCTCTAATTTAATTACCAGCATTCTTTAAAGCTATGCATATCAAATTCATTACTGGCATAATGAGCAACTGCTCTATAATGGAAGCAATGATTGTTTTATCCTATTGATTTTTTTAATTCAAGGTTGAATTTCTTTACAACTCTTTGTCCTGAAATAATGCTTTTATGATTTTTGCTAAATGTATAAAGTTTGAATTGTCAATGCTCAGCTTGTAAACATAAAAATATGGCATATGTCGATAACATTCACTATAAAATTGAATCCCTCTAATCCGTGTGTCAGTGTCAAAAGTTTGACAATATTGATAAACCTACCAATTTATGCTGTAATCTGCATCACAAGACCAAGCTAAATTAATGCAATTTAACATTAATAAAAATTGAGTAGCTAGAACACATTGTAACAAAGTGAAATTGTTTCGTTTAGTTTAGTAATATATATATTTTTTTTAAATAAAACTGAAGCCGTGATAAAATGGGAAATATGCATGCCTAAGAAAACTTTAATTTTATAATTGAATTGTTATGCTATCACTTTATTCACGTATCAAAATGAATGTTTATTCTGATCAAAAGCAAATAGATGGAACAAATGTATTTTTTTATGTAATCATTATAATGACATTCTTTACAACATTCCATGCCAGAAACGCAACTCGCAACAAATACCCGTTGTATACCTCATGCAAGGCAGCAAAATAAAACACTGAATGATTCTGACCTGACTTGTTTAAAAAATATTTAATATTTATTTTACAGTTGTTCTACCCTTTTTAGAAATATGTCCGTTACGACCAAAAGAAACTAAACCTCTTTTTCGAGATCATATTTAAACAATAAACTTTATTTTATCAACAGAAATTTAAATAAATAATCCTGTCTTTAATAGTTTTTATTGGACAAATTAAAATGTATTCTCATACTTCTGAAAATAAATAAAGTATAGCTATTAATTATAACTGTTTCATTAAAAAATGATAAATATCAGTAAATGCGTTGTCTTTTACATTTTGAACAATTTTCTAACTTTAGTTGAATGCACGTTAGAGAGCACCATATATTTATGTCAGAATAAGATTTGTTCTTGTGCTTTTTTTTTCTAGCACATATATGCTGCTAAATAACACTATATATACAATATATATATTAATAATAAAAAATAATATTAATAATTTTATATATATATATATATATATATATATATATATATATATTTATTTATTTATTTATTTAGTGCACATCTTAAATATGACAATAACTTATATACACAAATTTTCAACATGAGCGGGACATGGGAAGTGGTTTTTTTTTAATTTTTTTGAAATTCCAATTTTAGTAGGCCTTGGAATAAAAAAAATTACAAAATTGTTGCAAAAACTGTAAGCATTGTAAATATAAAAATAACGAATAGTTCCATGTAGATTTGAAAACCGGAAGTGAGATTTTACTGGCATAAATTCAATTTCTTTTTTTTTTTTTAGTGATGAATTATGTTGTAAAATTGGACCCTTATTTTAGTTATAAATTCACATTTTAAAATTGGAGCCTCTGCGAAAGGTGTTTACAAGTGTTC
>JAWQRO010000328.1:0-42839 GCA_033557835.1 Helochares maculicollis
TATTGTCCTGAATCTGCAAAGTTTAGCGAAGCCACACTATTAAAATGGTTGATTCAACGTTCACGAGTGAGGAGATATGAATTTTTAAGCCGGAAGCTGCGCTACCTGTATAAGGGGTATCTTTCCAACAGGTGCCAAGTTAAAACTTCGTAATTCAAGAACGAGGCGCTCCAAATCGACCATTCTAGCACCAGCTATTCATAATGAATCGTTGATCAATATAAATATACTTGAATCACTAAAATGCATACAGGGTGGCCTCTAGAGGTCAAGAAACGTAAAGCGTAAGTTGTAATTCAAATTTAAAAAATGTCAAAACATTCTGACCACGCTGTATATAGAATTTTGATAAATCTTCTTATTGTCCTGAATCTGCAAACTGTAGCAAAGCTACACTGTTAAAATGGTTGATTCAATGCTCACGAGTGAGGAGATATGAATTTTTAAGCCGGAAGCTGCGCTACCTGTATAAGGGGTATCTTCCCAACAGATGCAAAGTTAAAACTTCGTAATTCAAGAACGGGACGCTTTAAATCGACCATTCTAGCACCAGCTACTAATAATGAATTGCTGATCAATATAAATATACTTGAATCACTAAAATGCACACAGGGTGGTCCGTACAGGTCAAGAAACGTAAAGCGTAAGTTGCAATTCGAATTTCAAAAATCAGGACATTCTGACCACGCTGTGTATAGAATTTTGAAAAATCTTCCTATTGTCCTGACTCTGCAAATTGTACGAGACCACACTGTTAAAATGGTAGATTCAATGCTGACAGGTAAGGAGATATAAATTTTTAATCCGGAAGCTGCGCTACCTATATAAGGGGTATCTTCCCAACAGGTGCAAAGTTAAAAGTTGTAATTCAAAAACGGGGTGCTTTGGATCGACCATTGCTGCACCAGCGGCTTATAATAAGCCGTTGATTAATAATAGCCCATTTAAACCCCTAAAATGCATACAGACGGGTCCCCAGGCTTCACGAAACGTAAAGTATAGAAAAGTCGTGTATCAATTTATAAACTTCAAGACATTCGGGACATCCTCTATGCAGAATTTTTGAAACTCTCTTCGCTGTGCTGAATTTGCAGACTGTACTGAAGCCACACAGTAACAATTGTAGCTACAATGCCAACGAGAAGGAAGATATGAATTTTTAAGTCAGAGGTTGCGTTACCAAAATAAGGGGTATCTTGCTAACAAGCTGAAGATTAAACAATTGCAACTCGAACGAGACACTAATTGATAGATAAAAATCAAATTAATTTCCTAAGCAATTTAGGTGTTGGATAAAAATGCTTGTACAAATCTCCTGTATAGGAAGTATGAACATACTAAATTGTGCTATTACAAATAGAGTTTTTCTTAAAGCAGGGCCAAATATGGTGATTATGGTGGATGGGAGGCTAGTTCATAGCGCTATTTCTTCGATTCATCGGTTGGGACACAAACTGGAGCGTTGTCTTGGGGGCGCTTGGCTTTGATCTTAGCGTCTAATCGATCTAATAGTACTGTCTATTGATTTGCCGTGATCGAGATAGTCGATGACAATAATTCCGCGTGAATCCCAAAAAACACTGGCTAACGCCCACTTTTTATTCCACCAACTAACATGGTAACAGTTCTTTGTATAATAAAGCCTAAAGAGACAAAGAATTTTCACTTTTATACTTCAATCATGTGTTACTGAATCGATATAGTTCGTTGCCAAGCCAAGCTTGGAGATGATAAATCAGATGACAACATTTGTGTCTTTTCAGGGCAACACGAGATCGTCCTGGAGGCCATCAAGTGGGCCACGGATTACTTTATCAAGTGTCATGTTAGCCCTTTCGAGTTCTACGCCCAAGTAGGCGACTTCCAGCTCGACCATGAGTTCTGGGGGCGCCCAGAGGAGATGAACATGTCCCGGCCGGCCTTCAAAATCGACAAGGACCATCCTGGGTCGGACGTGGCCGCCGAAACAGCAGCCGCCCTCGCCGCATCCAGCTTGGTCTTCAAGAACGTCAACGAAAAATACTCGAGGGTGCTTCTGAACCACGCCCACGAACTCTTCGAGTTCGCCACGAAGTACAAAGGATTCTACAACGAGAGCGTTCCGGAATCTGCCAACTACTTTGAGAACGAGGAGTTTGATGATGAGCTCGCCTGGGCTGCCATTTGGCTCCACAAGGCCAGCAAGCAACCGAAATACAAGAGGTACGCCGAGAACTACTTCAAGGATAACCACAGGGTCACCAAGGACCACACATTTTGGTACAACTGGAAGCGTGGAGGAATTTTGGTTCTTTTGGCCCAAGTGACTGGCAAGAAAAAGCACATGGAAAGCGTCAGGACCTACTGTGATCATGTCGTGCATCGGTTGGTGAGGACGCCCAAGCGATTGGTCTATTTGGGCAAACGAGGAACTCTTCCGAAAGCGGCCAATTTGGCCTTCTTGTGCTTGCAGGTACCCAACCAATTTAAGTTCTTTTTGTATACCAATCTCTTATGTTAACTATTTGTTAACTGGATGTTAATTAGATGACAATCGGGTCTTAATTGGATGATAATTGGGTATTAATGGGATGTTAAATAATGTTGATGTTATTAATTGATGTTGAAAGGACTGTCTGGGTTTCAGGCTTTAGACTTGGAGAACATCTCAAGGCATGAGGTCTACCTAAATTTCGCCAAGGAGCAGCTGGACTACATTCTAGGGGCAACAGGCAGGAGCTACGTGGTGGGATACGGCAGTAACTATCCTTTGAAGCCCTTCCATGCACCTAGTTCCTGCCCGAATTTGCCAGAGCCCTGCTCGTTGGCAAACCTGAAGTCGCCGGGGCCGAATCCCCAGATTTTATACGGGGCTCTGGTGAGCGGACCTCACGAGAACGACTATTACCAGGACATCAGGGTGGAGGATTTATACAACGAAGTGACCCTGGATGCCAACGCTGGGTTTCAGGGTGCCTTGGCCGGGTTGATACACCATTCCAGCAAAGAAGTCGATAGACCCTAACCTAATTACTCTCTGTACATATCATTTCGTTTACTGAATGAAAATGTTTGTGATAAACTGATAGATTAGTGTGATAAAGTGATATTTACTTCGTGATCGTTTTAGTCTACCCCTGCTGCCGCAATTACTACTCAAAAAAATTTTTATTCTTTCGATACTTGCCTACTTACAGATTACAAAAGTAAAAATAATAACAACGTTTCTTTTATCTTTAGGGTACATTTCGTTTTGGTTAACTACCTGATAATAACTGATATCCTTGCTTGGGAAATCAGTAAGAAAGTATCAAAATAAATTCAACGAGAGCTTAAGATAAGACTTAAATTCGGATGCGTTTGGGAATCCTCGCACCACAAGAGATCCAAATGACGATGAATGTTGCAGCTGTTCACCTTATCGGCTTGTGTATAAATCTGAAGAAGCGCTTCGTATCTACATGGAAGCTGGCCATGAGGAAAGTTGAAAGTCAAACAAGTTCAAAGTAAGTTTATCATAAGTTCAACGAAATTTACCGACAAGTTTAAGAAAGGTTGTAACGTTCATTTACGATTCAATTTGGAATGTCATAATCCTGACGTTGCGCAACTCACCTCAACTCTCAGTAAGTTGGGTTGCCTATTTCTGGGGAATAAATGAAATTTTAAACACGTCATAAGTAAAAAATTCATATTAATCATTGACGACACCTTTGAAATTGAATTTTCTATTTATTTCCAGCAGGTTGCGGGACAATTTTATTTTTGTCTTATTTATTATATTGTATTTATTTAAGCGAAAATGATTAAAAGTTTCTACTTCCGGATGTAAAAACATTTACGGTTTTAGTTGCCGAGCGAAGCGAGGCACAGCGGCTTGAGTTTAAATGTAAGAAGTTGGAGCTGACGCTCCTAATTGTCGGGCTAGGCGAGCCGCAACGGTTTGTCTTATGCTGAAGTTAACGCCTCTTAATTTTAGAGCGTATTGTTTCTCGATGTGAGAAACTTCAGTTTACATTTTTGATTGCCGAGCGAAGCGAGACACACCGGATTGTGTTTAGATGTAAACCAACCTGATGATTTTAATTGTCGAGCGAAGCGAGCCAAAGCGGATTGTTTCTGGATGTAAGAAGCTTAAATTTTCGTTTTTACTTCCCGAACAAAGTGAGTTACAACCGATTGTGTTCGGTTGTTAAAATCTTAGGTTTACAGTTTTAATTGCCGAGGGAAGCGAGGCAAAACGTATTGTTTTTGGATGTAAGAAGCTAAGGTTACGTTTTTAATTGGAGCGAAGCAGGACAAGGTGGATTATGTTTACATGTAAGAAAATCAATGATTTTAATAGACGAGCGAAGCGAGCCAAAGCGGATTGTTTCTGGATGTAAGAAGCTTAAATTTTCGTTTTCACTTCCCGAACAAAGTGAGTTACAATCGATTGTGTTCGGTTGTTAAAATCTTAGGTTTACAGTTTTAATTGCCGAGGGAAGCAGGACAAGGTTTACATGCAAGAAAATTAATGATTTTAATAGACGAGCGAAGCGAGCCAAAGCGGATTGTTTTTGGATGTAAAAACGTTAGATTTACGTTGTTAATTTCCAAGCGAAGCGAGGTATGACGGATTGCTCTTGAATGTAATAAACCTTTAATTGTCACTTTTAATTGCTGAGCGACGCGTCATACAGCGAATTGTAATTAGATATAAATCCTTAAGCAGACGCACTTAATCACCGAACGAAGTGAGGGAAAACCTATTATTTTTGGATGTAAGAAGCTTAGATTACGTTTTTTTAATTAGAGCGAAGTGGGACAAAGCGGATTGTGTTAAGATGTAAGAAGCTTAGGTAACATTTTAAATTGCCGAGCGAAGCGAGGCAAAACTCATTGTATTTGGATGCAAGAAGCTTAGGTTACGTTTTTAATTGCCGAGCGAAGCGAGGCCAAACGTGTTGTTTTTGGATGTAAAAAGCTTAGGTTACGTTTTTAATTGGAGCGAAGCGGGACAAGGTGGATTGTGTTAAGATGTAAAACAAACTATGAATTTAATGGTCGAGCGAAGCGAGTTAAAGCGGATTGCTTTTAAATGTAAAAACTTTAGGTTTACGTTGTTAATTGCCGAGCGAAGCGAGGTATGACGGATTGCTCTTAAATGAAATAAACCTTCAATTGTCACTCTTAATTGTTGACATACGCGCCCTACAGCGGATTGTAATAATATATAAAAACTTAAGCAGAAGCACTTAATTGTCGAGCGAAACGAGGCAAAACGTACTTTTTTTATGTAAGAAGCTTAAGTAACATTTTTAATTGCCGAGCGAAGCGAGGCAAAACTCATTGTCTTTGGATGCAAGAAGTCTAGGTTACGTTTTTAATTGCCGAGCGAAGCGAGGCTAAACGTGTTGTTTTTGGATGTAAGAAGCTTAAGTTACGTTTATAATTAGAGCAATGCGGGACAAAGCGGATTGTGTTAAGATGTAAAAAACTTATGATTTTACTGGTCGAGCGACGCAAGCCAAAGTGGACTGTTTTTAAGTGTAAAAATTTTAGGTTTACTTTGTTAATTTCCGAGCAAAGCGAGGTATGACGGATTGCTCTTGAATGTAATAAACCTTAAACTGTCGCTCCTAATTGCTAAGCAACACGTCATACAGCGAATTGTAATTAGATGTAAAATCTTAAGCAGACGCACCTAATTGCCGAGCGAAGCAAGGCAAAACGTATTTTTGTATTTTGTATTTTTGTATTTTTGTATTTTTGTATTTTTGTGTTTTTGTGTTTTTGTGTTTTTGTATTTTTGTATTTTTGTATTTTTGTATTTTTGTATTTTTGTATTTTTGTATTTTTGTATTTTTGTATTTTTGTATTTTTGTATTTTTGTATTTTTGTATTTTTGTATTTTTGTATTTTTGTATTTGGATGTAAGAAGTTTAGAGAACGTTTTTAATTAGAGCGAAGCGGGACAAGGCAAATTGTGTTAAGATGTAAAAAATTTATGATTTTAATGGTCAAACGAAGCGAGTCAAAGCGGACTGTTTTTGGGTGTAAAAACTTAAGGTTTACGTTGTTAATTGTCGAGCGAAGCATGGTATGACGGATTGCTCTTGAATGTAATAAACCTTAAATTGTCGCCCCTAATTGTTAAGCGACACGTCATACGGCGAATTGTAATTAGATATAAAATCTTAAATAGACGCACTCAATTGCCGAGGCAAAACGTATTTTTGTATTTTGCATTTTTGTATTTTTGTTTTTGGATATAAAAAGCTAAGGTTACGTTTTTAATTGCCGAGCTAAGCGAAGCAAAACGTTGTTTTGGGATGTAAGAAGCTTAGTTTACGTTTTTAATTGCCGAGCGAAGCGAGGATAACATATTGCTTTTGGATGTAAGAAGCTTAGGTTACGTTTTTAATTGGAGCGAAGCGGGTCAAGACGGATTATATTTAGATGTAAAAAATCAATGATTTTAATGGTCGAGCGAAGTGAGTCAAAGCGGATTAGTTTTGGATGTAAAAATTTTAGGCTTACGTTCTTAATTGCCTAGCGAAGCGAAGTATGATGGATTGCTCTTGAATGAAATAAGTGTTAAATTGTCACTCTTAATTGCTGAGTGACGTGTCATACACCGGATTGTAATTAGATAAAAAAACTTATACTTGTATTTAAAATTTTTGTATTTTTGTTTTTGGATATAAAAAGTTACGTTCTTATTGCCAAGCGAAGCGAGGCAAAACTTTGTTTTGGGATGTAAGAAGCTTAGTTTACATTTTTAATTGCTGAGCGAAGCGAAGCTAAACGTGAAGTTTTTTCGTGTAAAAAGCCTAGGTTGCGGTTTTAATTGCCGAGCGAAGTAAGGCAAAACGGATTGTTTTGGAATGTAAGAAGTATAGGTTATGTTTTTAATTGCCGAGCGAAGCAAGGCAAAACGTTTTGTTTTTGTATGTAAGAACCTTAGTTTACGCTTTTAATTGCCGAGCGAAGCGAGGCAAAACGTGCTGTTTTGGGATGTAAGAAGCTTAGGTTACGTTTTTAGTTGCCGAGCGAAGTGAAGCAAAACAATGTTTTGGGGTGTAAGAAGCTTAAGTTGCGTTTTCAATTGCTAAGCGAAGCGAGACAAAACTCATTGTTTTGGGATGTAAGAAGTATAGGTTATGTTTATAATTGCCGAGCGAAGCGAGGAAAAACTCATTGTTTTGGGATGTAAGAAGTGTAGGTTATGTTTATAGTTGCCGAGCGAAGCGAGGCAAAACGTATTGTTTTTGGATGTAAAAAGCTTAGTTTACGTTTTTAATTGGAGCGAAGCGACACAAAACTCATTGTTTTGGGATGTAAGAAGTATAGGTTATGTTTATAATTGCCGAGCGAAGCGAGGCAAAACGTATTGTTTTTGGATGGAGGAAGCTTATGTAATATTTATAATAACGTCTTGTTTTGGGATGTAAGAAGCTTAGGCTACGTTTTTAATTGCCGAGCGAAGCGAGGTAAAACGTGTTGTTCTTGGATGTAAGAAGCGTAAGTTACGTTTTTATTTGCCGAGCGAAGCGAGGCAATACGTTTTGGTCTTGAATGCAAGAAGCTTAGGTTACGTTTTTAATTGCCGGGCGAAGCGTAGCAAAACGATGTTTTGGGATGTAAGAACCTTAGTTTACGCTTTTAATTGCCGAGCGAAGCGAAGCAAAACGTGTTGTTCTTGGATGTAAGGAGCTTAGGTTACGTTTTTAGTTGCCGAGCGAAGCGAGGCATGGCGAACTCTTTTTGAGTGTAAAAAGCTTCAGTTGGCGCTAGTAGTTGTCCAACGAAGCGAGGCATGGCAGATTGTTTTTGAATCTAGAAAGATTAAGTAAGCGCTTTTGAAACAAAATAATGGAGATTGCAGAAATTGGTTTGCGTTGCCCGTTTTGTTCGAGTTGATTGAATCTTAAGTGCTTCATTTATGTTGGCATTTATGAAGGATATCACACATGTGACTCTACAAATCGCAGTTGGTCCTGCAGGTTAGACTTTAAGTTGCCAATGCTTTGTTTTCTCTTGTCTGAAGTTTCAGAGCGACCCTTCAGAATGTTCTAGAACAGACCAAGCTCCGACATTCAGTTCCAATAGTAAATTCTGGAACAGCTCGGCATCGAAACTGTGGTTGCCTATCAACCCGGATCTCTGCCTGCTTATTACATCAACCCTCTATAAATTGCAATTGTGCTAAAATCCAATTTGTTTGCAAAGAGCACAGCCCAGTTGTCCTTCTCAGGCAAATTCAAGAGTCTGACTCAAGAAAATGGCAAACTCATCTAGATAGACTCAAATCATAGCTACAATCAGTTAAGTACCTAGACTATAAAAACTACTTTGGCGCAAGCAGATTTTCGTTTAAAACATGCAGGAAATGAAGTTGGCCATTGGTCAAGAATATTCAGTTGACCTTTGGTTAAGAATACTCAGTTGCCAATTAGCAATTGGCAAATTGATTACATGCAGATCTGGACGTATGGGATCTCACTATGGGGAACTGCGTCTATTTCTAACATACCAATCATGTAGATTCATGATAATGAGTTTTCAGTGCCACTCATTGATGAGTAAAAGATGAATTTATGTACGACAAACTCGAGATAAGAGTCAAAAAACTCCAGATTTAAGAAAAACTCAACTCAAGTGTGAAACAAACCCAAGATGTAAGAACCATTAAAGATTGGTAAATAGATCGTTCTAGATTAGTAAAACGAAACTGCAGATAAGTCAATAGCTTAGACTTGGAGTTTTGTGAGAGAGAAATGATCTAAATATAAATTAAAATTCCGAAAGTGCAGACTGACGCATTTATTTAGGGGATTTTAAGCGCTCGAACATGGGAAGGTCGCCCATCAAAATCACGTATTAGCATCACCTACGTTTCTCTAAACAAACCGAAACCTGAACGTGGTTGAACTCGACATGCTGACGCTACAAATTCCCTTCGCTCAGATTTATTTACATCACTCATTTCCAATCGGCTATAAAACACCTCGATTCCGAACCAAAATCATCACACAAATCAAAGCCCGAGCGACGGAAAACCAAAGCGAAATTAAGACCAGAAGAAACATGGCGAAGCTAGCTCTAGTTTTGGCAGGCGTTGTTTTCTTGTACTGGAAAGAGGTAAGAATCAGCATTTTTGTTTCCACTTTACGGGGAATCCCGAAGGAAGGTCTAAGTCCGATTTTTTTGGTAACAGGCGAGTGCTGGTTGTTTTTGCGGGCTGAACACGGCAGGAAAAGATGTTTGCCACAACCACCCGGATTGCGCCCCTTTGGTCGTCCGCCCCCAGACGCTGGCCAAAATTCCGTTCACGGCTTTCGCAAGACCTGACCCCATCGTCAAGCCCAAAATCCTCCACGGGCTGAGACCTTTGGGCGATCTATGCTCCTGCAAGAAGACCATAGTCACCCCAGCGTTGGTTCCAAGGCCTGCTTGCCACGCCTGCTCTGATAGAATTGTAGCTCTTCAGGGGGGCGCATCCGGCGCTTCCTCCCAGTTTGGATCTTCGCGCTTTGAGGCGTCTCAAAGCGGATCGTCTCATTATAGATCGTCCCAATATGGGGGGTCTGAGTACGGATCTTCCCAGATGGGGTCTTCGCAAACCGGATCGTCCAGCTCGGACTCGTCCTCGGATTTCGACGCATCCAGCCAGCAGCACGACTCCTACGACGTGGACTCTTCGGCTCCCCATTACGTAGCCCCAGCTGATCCAGTCTCGTTGAGCCTCGCCCTCAACATGCAGAACAAAGGAAGCGCCACCCACGAAGACAAACTGAGCTTCGGCTTCCGTACGCTGCCCAAAGAAATCAAAATCGAGAAGAAGATCAACAACATCCCTGAAGAAAACTTATACAGGCTCAACGGAGAGGTCGTGGAGCTGAAGAAGGTCCAAGCTTCTTCCGGAAGGAGCGTCGACGACGAAGCCGCTGAGTCCCTGATGGACGAAGATTTGGAAGAAGAGGAGCTCGCTGAAGATCGCCCGGTCAGGAAGCTCAGCTATGGGGAAATCGGCTTCGGCCCAGCCAACAGTAAGTATAAATGTTGACCCTCAGGCTTCTCTTGAGTAAATCCTCTACTTATGCACAGTCAAATCGGGCAAATTCACGCAAGTCAGCGGCCACGTCGCCAGCCAATCCAAGACGGTGGTAGGAGATGGCGAGATGAATCAAGGGGGCTGCAACGACGGCTTCGTCAACGGCCAGGTCATCGTGCAGCATCTACCACGCAAGGAAACCTACGACACCCCCTCGAGGGCTTCATCGGGCGGCTTTGGCTCCTTGGACTCTGGGGAAGCTATGGACATGCTGGGGCGGCCCGTGAAATACCCAGCTTTCAACTTCTTGTCTTCTTCGTCGTCTTCCAGCTCGGCGAGCCAAAGCAGCCACTCCTCCAGGTCTTGCAACTCCCAGACCTCAGCCTTCTTGTAAAAACATTCTTCGTGATCAATAAAGCCAAATCGAATCAAAACTTCTTTAAGCTCCTGCCGCTCCAGAAAATCCTTTTCACTTTCAAATCCGCCCATGAATAAATCACGAGCCAATCAAAGGAATTATAGACTCCTCTTAATTACAGTTTTACCCCAATTGCTTATTACTTCGGGGAACTTAACGAGCACTCTCGTGGTTTAAAAAAAACTATTTCGAGTGGAAAAGTTTAGTCCTGCAATTTCGTACAGAACTTTCTCTAAAATTGATGGGTGGGAAGTCGAGGTGACTTGGCGTGATTCCTTTGTTCGACAAGAGTCGTTCTTGCGAAAACATGGCGGCCGGTGGTGCTGAGCCGGAATACTTAGGCATCAACGTTTTATTCTTGAAGCTGATGGGGATGTACCCTTTAGATAAAAACGTCAATTTTTTCTACAAGTTGATTTACTACGTCTGGAGGTTCGTTTGCTTCTTTTGTCTGCTCACCCACAGCGTTCAGTGCATCGTGGACGTGTTTATGAAGGAAGACTTCGAATTTGCAGACGTCTCGGCGAATATTTTAAATGCAGGTAGGTTCCATTGTCCTTAAGAATCGAGCAGGTTGCTTGATACACCCCAGGTGTTGTAGCGAGGCTACTGCGATTATTGATGGGTGATAATCTAGGGTGGCTCTGGGGCCTTTTGTGTGTGTGTTTCTACTCCACATTATGCAAGGGGACGCTTAGGTAACAAATTGACTATACCTTAAGATTGGTCGTGACATGAAATGCTTCTGCTTATCTTAGCAATCGTCTACACTGTTCCGGAACAAATTAAGATGTTTAAACAGGATACACTCTAATGCCTTTATTGAATCATGCACTTTAAATACTAGTAATCTTGTTATCCAGTGGACATCTCTTTAACTCTTAGTCATCTCTTTAGCTATTAGTTATATCTCTAAATATGAATTACATACATAAATATTGATAGTCTCTTGAATAATCGATTATATCGTTTTTTTGCAAATTGTGTCTATAAGTAGGCCATCAGGATTAAGATAGCAGAGTTGGTATAAATCTATGTTGTCAACCATTTACTCAAATGTCCAAACAAACGAAATGTTAAAAAATATCAACGGCGAAGGAAAGTTGAGAATATACATTATTTCGATTGTCAAAAAAAGTTCAAAGTCTAAACAATATTGAATTATTACGAAACTGTAAGGTTAAAACCTAAAATATTTGAATGCCTCTTGATTTCTTGGTACTACTCACACTTATTCAAGCACCAAATAAAACAATAGCAATGTAAAAACCAACGATTTAGAATATCGAGAAAGCCAATCATTTTGTCTTGAATATACAGTAAGATGTTTTTGAATGTACAGGTTTTAAATCAACTCTGCCAACTGAAGTAAGATATAGGAGACTGTTGTTAGACATAAGCAGGTTTCACGGGTTCTTTTGATGTCGGAATGTCCAGTCGGCGATTTTTATTGCCGAGCGAAGCGAGGCAAAGCCGTTTCCTTAAGATAACGATTTTAATTTGCGGCGAAGCGAGACAATGATTTCTGTAAGAAATTGACCATTAAAATTGTCGAGCGAAGCGAGGCCCTGCGTATTGTTCTTGGAAATGAAAACCTTTCGTCAACGATTTTCGTTTGTCAACAATTTGTTTTTAGATGCAAATTACCAAACGAAGCGAAGCATTGCGTAATGTTTCTAAATGCAGAAATCGATTGAGAGTTCTAAGTTCCTAGCGAAGCGAGACTCAGCGGATTAGATCTGTATGTTTCTAGTTAAGGACGATTTTCGTTACTTAGCAAGGCAAGACAAGGATGATTGTTTCTGCCGATAAGGACCTTAAGTAGACGATTTTGATACCGAGTTTTGTTTTTGGGAGTAAGAAGCTCAAGTTGACAATTTTAATCGCCGAGCGAAGCGAGGTCCAGCGTTTTGTTCTTGGAAATAAGAACCTTATGTCAACGATTTTTGGAAATAAGAACCTTAAGTCAACGATTTTTGGAAATAAGAAACTTAAGTTAACGATTTTTGGAAACGAGAATCTTGAGTCAACGATGTTCATTTGTCAACAATTTGTGTTTAGAAGTAAGAATCTTATGTGGTCGAGATTAGTTACCGAGCGAAGCGAGGCATTGCGTAATGTTTTTAAACGCAGAAATTGGTTGAGATTTTTAATTTCCTAGCGAAGCGAAGCTTAGCGGATTATATCTAGATGTTTCCAATTTAGGTGGATGATTTTATTCACTAAGCACAGTAAGACAAAGAGGGTTTTTCTGGAGATACAGACCTTAAGTAGACGATTTTAGTAGCAAGTTTTGTTCCTGGGAGTAAGAAGCTTAGATTGACAATTTTAATCGCCGAGCGAAGCGAGGCCCAGCGTTTTGTTTTTGAAAATAACAACCTTAATTAAACGATTTTTGGAAATGAGAATCTTAAGTCAACGATTTTCATTTGTCAACAATTTGTTTTTAGATGTAAGAGGCTTCTGTGAACGAGTTTATTTACCAAGCGAAGCGAGGTATTGCGTAATGTTTTTAAATGCATAAAGTGATTGAGATTTTTAATTTCCTAGCGAAGCGAGGCTTAGCGAATTATATCTAGAAGTTTCCAGTTTAGGTCGACGATTTTAGTTTCTAAGCAAAGCAAGACAAAGACGATTGTTTATGAACATAAGGACCTTAAGTAGACAATTTTATTACCGAGTTTTGTTCTTGGGAGTAAGAAGCTTAAGTTGACAATTTTAATCGCCGAGCGAAGCGAGGTCCAGCGGTTTGTTCTTGGAAATAAGAACCTTCAGTCAACGATTTTTCGAAATGAGAACCTTAAGTCAACGATTTTTGGAAATGACAACCTTAAATCAACGATTTTCATTTATGAACCATTTGTTTTTAGATGTAAGAAGCTTCTGTGAACGAGTTTATTTACCGAGCGAAGCGAGGTATTGCGTAATGTTTTTAAATGCATAAAGTGATTGAGATATTTAATTTCCTAGCGAAGCGAGGCTTAGCAGATTGTATGTAGATCTTTCCAGTTTAGGTCGACCATTTTAGTTACTAAGCTAAGCAAGACAAAGAGGATTGTTTCTGGAGATAAGGACCTTCAGTAGACGATTTTAAAACTGAATTTTGTCCCTGGGAGTAAAAAGCTTATGTTGACAGTTTTAATCGCCGAGCGAAGCGAGGCCCAGCGTTTTGTTTCTGGAAATAAGGACCTTAAGTCAAAGATTTTTCGAAATGAGAACCTTAAGTCAACGATTTTTGGAACTGAGCACTTTAAGTTAACAATTTTGATTTTTCAACAATTTATTTTTTAATGTAAGAATCATCTGTGAACAAGTTTATTAACCGAGCGAAGCGAGGCATTGCGTAATGCTTTTAAATTGAGAAATTGATTGATTTTTTTAATTGCCTAGCGAAGATCCAGGTAATGTTTTTAAATGCATAAATCGATTGAGATTTTTTATTTCCTAGCGAAGCGAGGCTTCGCGGACTATATCTAGATGTTTCCAGTTTAGGTTCACGATTTTAGTTACTATGTAAAACAAGACAGAGACGATTGTTTCTGGAGATAAGGATATTAAGTAGACGATTTTGATACCGAGTTTTGTTCTTGGGAGTAAGAAGCTTAAGTTGACAGTTTTAATTGCCGAGCAAAGCGAGGCCCAGCGCTTTGTTCTTGGAAATAAGAACCTTAAGTCAACGATTTTTAGAAATAAGAACCATAAGTCAACGAATTTTGGAAATAAGAACCTTAAGTCAACGATGTCCATTTGTCAACAATTTGTTTTAAGATGTAAGAATTTTATGTGGACGAGTTTAGTTACCGAACGGAGCAAGGCATTGCGTAATTTTTTGAAATATAGAAATTGATTGAGATTTTTAATTTCCTAGCGAAGCGAGGCTTAGCAGATTGTATGTAGATCTTTCCAGTTTAGGTCGACGATTTTAGTTACTAAGCTAAGCAAGACAAAGAGGATTGTTTCTGGAGATAAGGACCTTCAGTAGACCATTTTAATACTGAATTTTGTCCCTGGGAGTAAAAAATTTAAGTTGACAATTTTAATTGCCAAGCGAAGCGAGGCACAGCATTTTGTTTGGAAATAAGAAGCTTAAGTTGGCGATTTCAATTGCCGAGCTAAGCGAAGCAGGCAAATTTGTTACTCGATTTAAGAAGTTGAAGTCAACGATTTTAGGAAACATTCTTTATGGGTGTAAGAATTTAAAGTTGGCAAATCTAACTATTTTGTTCCTTTAAGTAAACGGTTTTGATTAGCAAGCACAGTGGGGCGAAGCGCTTTGTTTCCAGACAAACGAAAATTAAGTTGGTAATTTTAAATGCCGAGCGAAGCGAGGCATTGCGTAATGTTTTTGATCGACTCAAATTTTTAATTTCCTAGAGAAGCGAGGCTTAGCGGATTATATCTAGATGTTCCCAGATTAAGTCAACGATTTTGGTTTCTAAGCAAAGCAAGACCAAGAGTATTGTTTCTGGAGATAAAGACTTTAGTTGCAATTTTTGTTCCTGGGAGTAAGCGAGCGAGCGATGCCACATGAAGCTGTTTGTAAGAAACTTAAGTTGACAATCTTAATTGCCGAGCGAAGCGAGGCACAGCGTTTTGTTTGGAAATAAGAAGCTTTAGTTGGCGATTTCAATTGCCGAGCTAAACGAGACAAGCAGATTTGTTACTGGATTTAAGAAGTTGAAGTCAACGATTTTAGGAAACATTCTTTATGGGTGTAAGAGTAAGTTGGCAAATCTAATCATTTTGTTCCTTTAAGTAAACGGTTCTGATTAGCGAGCAAAGTGGGGCGAAGCGTTTTGTTTCCAGACAAAAGAAAATTAAGTTGGTAATTTTACATGCCGAGCGAAGCGAGGCTTAGCGGATTCTTATCGAACGTTTATTATTACCAACTGTGGTATGTGTATGATATAACTGATTAACTGTAATAATATGACTGTACGCAGTAATCTTCATGGGCGGCGTGGTCAGGCTCTCTTATTACTACTGGAACGCAAAGGGCATCCAAACTCTGACGGACACTCTTAACGCGACCTTCAAGTTCCGAACTGAAATCGGAGTGGACGAAGTAACCATGGCCTCCGACGTGAAATTCGCCAAGAACCTCAGCATCTTCTGGTTTTGGGACGTCTTCATAACGGGGGAGTTCATGGCGATGCTGCCGCTCTTCTTCATTTTCACCAGCGGAAGGGTCTTGCCCATTCCAGCCTGGTACCCTTGGGACTGGAAACAAACCCCGTTCTTCGAAATCTCCTACTCGCTCCAAATCCTGACGAACCTCCACATGTCCTTCGTCTACGGCAACTCTGACATGCTCTACGTCAGCTACTGCATCCTGACGGGGGCCCAATTCCAAATACTGGGATCGAACTACAAGAACTCTTTGTACACGGCCCTTATTAAAGTCGGGGTGCCCAAAAGCTACGTCGTGGAGTTTAGCCACTCTTTCAACGACTTTAGACCGGTTGGCAAAGAGCCTGCAACATTTGGCTATCAAGATAAGATGGTTAAATTAAACCCTAGTCTTCAGGGGCGATTGGCCGAATTGGATCCTACCCTCCAGGGTCGAATGGCCGAAATCATAGCCAGGCAAGATTTCCAAAAAACATTGAAAAATATCTTCAGGGGCTACATCGAGCAACATCAGGCTCTTCTTGCCTATTGCGAGTCGATCGAGCAGTTCTTCGCGCCCATTATCCTGCCATCTCTGAGCTTCGCCATGTTCTACGTCATCTTCATGCTATTCACCGTTGTGACCACAACGGACGCAGACAAAACAATTTTCCTCTTTTACGTTTCGTACATCATTTGCGGCTTGATGCAAGTTTTTTTGATCAACTACTTCGGGCAGACCCTGACGACAAAGAGCCAGGAAGCCATGGACCAGCTGTACCAGCTGCCTTGGTATTTGGGCGATGCGGAATTCAAGAGCACCTTCAAGCTGGTGCAGATGCGGCTTGGCAAGCCAATTCGGCTCACAGCCGGCAAGTTCTTCGATGTGTCTTTAGAAACGTTCATTGCGGTGAGTGTTGCCTTTCGTTTTGATTTCCAGGCGAGTAATGCGAACGGAAACATTCCAGATCGCCAAGATGTCGTTCTCGTACTTCACCGTCCTTAGGAAAGTGACGAACGAGTCCTAACGTAAATAAGCAAGGAGCGAAACGAATAATAACGTAGAAATTTAGCGGAGAAGGTTAAACTGTAGCGGTTAGATCGCACGTATTTAGAATTTAGAGCGACGCACCAAGCAAACAAACGTGGGTTAAACCAAAATAAGGCGATTTCGGGACGCAGGTTGTAGCCCTGGGGCGCACATGACGACATGGTTATAAATGCGAGAGGAGGCGCTGGACAAATTTAGACAGTTGCTAACGCATCGACAATATGAATTTCTCGCTGATTTTTGTCGCGGCCAGCGCCATCTTGGTAGTCGTTTCGGCGGATTGCGGATGCATCGATGTAAGTTTTTTGACACTTAGCCGATTTTTATGTTGTATTAGTTTTAGTTATCCACTTTAATTTTATGTCGGGGTTTTTTCTTCACAGTGCAGCCGACATATAAAGGTTGTGTCGCCTCCGCACGCGCCTCTCAAGGTTTTATACAGAGGCCATGTTTGCAACTGTCCAAGGACCCTCCCTTACTCAATCGACGTCCCTGTTGAACCAACCCCGAAGCCTTGCAACCGCAGATGCTACGGGTATCAAGTTAAGAGGGTTCATGTGGTGAGGCCGAAGCCTTGCCGACCCGCCAGCTATTCTTACAACATTGAAAAACCGGAAGTCGAGGAAAAATGCCAGAGATACTACGTAGGCCTCGTTGCTTCCCCTGATAGGGTCGTCATGCCCCACCCACCTACTGGTAAGCCACTTGATTTTCCTTACAACTGTATCGCCAATTACATTTGAAAACTCACTGAGAATCTTTTAAATCGTGAATTAAGCCTCAATATGTAAAAATATAGTTGATTAGAGGGAGCCGGCAAAATGCTGATTGGCCGCAGCTCGAAACCATTTACAATAAATCCAGACCACAAGCGAATATGCAAGTTCTAAAGTGTAAACTCTTGTCCTAATGGTTTGTTTTCTACTTTCCTAGATTGCCACTATGAGAAGCCCTGTGGTGGGAACCCCGAAATCGAGAAGTTCTGCCCGGGCGACGACGACGCCGAAGAAATCGAAGACTTTTTCAGGTACTACCCTTTTCCAAACCGAAATAACCTTCCACCCCCCGGCGGTTCATTTCTTCCATATTCTAAGCTAACTCAAACTTCGCCCACCGTTTGCCCAAACGGCCTCAGGAGGTCGAAAAGAGACTCCGCTGGTCTCGACAAGTACAAGCTGGCCTTGGAGATGAAGAAACTCCAACACCAGTTGCGCCAGCACCAGCTTAGGAATGAGATGCTCGAGAGAAATTTGAAGGCGGCTCGCTGGCCCCATCTGGCCCAAAAAGGGGAAGGCTTGGCTGATTTTGAAAGAGATCTCAGGTTAAGGCGTCGGTATTTCGATAGATCGAAGCTCGGGAGGAGGCCTCGGCGGTTATTTCGGACCGAGGGTGGGACCGTTTCCGAAATTGTCCCACCCTATGCCCCCCTATCGACTCCCATTTCGAAGGTCTCCGCCCCCAGCTCGCTTCTTGCTCCCCTTAAGACTCCTCAGACCCTTTCCTCGCAGCCTCACTCTTCTTCCAAGCATGTTCCTCAAGGCTATGGCGAAGATTCTTGGTGGTTTAGTAAAACTCCCATTGGCCTTCATGAAAGTGGTTTAGAATTCAATACTGAAGATTCTTTAGCCTTAGCGGATTCTGATTACTTGAACAACTTTGGATATGGGTCGAAATTCGGAAATGTCTTCGGAATTGAAACTACTAACAATGAAAATGACGACGAAGAGAGTTTTGCAAGTGAAGATGGTTTTGGGCCTGAAGATGGTAAATATGATTTTCTTGGTGAAGAAGAGTTTGACACAGAAGATAAGTTTCGAAGTACTGATGAGCTAGGAAGTGAAGATGATTTTCAAAGTGAAGATGGCTTGCAAAGTGAAGATGACTTTCAAAGTGAAGAAAACTTCGGAAGAAAAGATGATTTTGGAAGTGAAGAAATCTCCGGAAGTGAAAATAATTTTGGAAGTGAAGAAATCTCCGGAAGTGAAGATGATTTTGGAAGTGAAGATAGCGTAATAATGCAAATCTATCAAGAGGTCAGAGGATTGCTGGAAAGTCTAGGATTGACAAAAGAGTTGCTTGCAACTGCTGATTTGAAGCACCAAACTGGCTCGAGGCAGTCTGTAGGTTTAGCTATGGAAGATAGAGCGAAAGTCAAAGACAGCGCAGCCATTGATGACCCCTTGAATTTCCACAGTCTGTTAAAAAGAGTAGAACTGGAAAATAAGTTCGAAATGGACAATCCAGAAGAGAAGTCAAAGTTGCTCACTGATTTAGGTATGGACGATGAGGCAAGAATCAAGGTTAAGCCAGCAATGAAAGATCAATTGAACATCAAAAGTCTCTTAGAAAGATTAGGTTTCAAAACTATTTTCAAAATGGGACCAGACTTCAGACCTAGAGAGGTATCAAAGCTGAAAGTCGGCTTCGGCATGGGCGATAAACAGCAAGTCAACGATAGAGCAGTAGTTGAAAGTCCTTTGAAGATTACGAGACAAAGATCGGAAAATTTGAAGATTAGAAGAGAACGATTGAAAAATAATTCCGAATTGGTCTCGGATTTAAAACCAGAAGAGACACCAAAGCTGGAAATGGGCTCCCAAACCGACAAGAGAATCAGACTTGATAATTTGGCTACTATCGGAGTCAAAAAAATGTTAGAAAAGCATAAAAGTCCTGTTGGGTTAAGGAAAGGTAGAAGAATAACAGACGGGAAAAAAGGATTTGAAAATATTCTTAAGCGTGGGAAAAATTTAAGAGTTTCAAAAAGAGTCAAGCGCTCAGTCTTTGGTTCGGCTACCGAAAATAACGGTAATATTGAAGAAAATGGTAAAATAGAAGCAAACTTCCCAATTGACAAAACCTCATCAATAGAAGAAAACGCACCAATAGAAGAAAATGCATCAATAGAAGAAAGTGCACCAATAGAAGAAAGCGCACCAATAGAAGAAAACGCACTAATAGAAGAAAACGCACCGATAGAAGAAAACTCATCAATAGAAGAAAGCTCATCGATGAAGACGTCCCCAACAGTTGAACAAATGGCACCTTTGGGAAGAATATCACCAATAGAAGGAAGGTCATCAATGAAGAATAGCTCATCGTTTGAAGAAAGCTCGTCAATTGAAGAAAGCTCGTCAATTGAAGAAAGCTCATCGATGAAGAAGTCTCCAACAGTTGAACAAATGCCATCTTTAGGAAGAATATCACCAATGGATGAAAACTTATCAATGAAGAATAGTTCATTAATTGAAGAAAGCTCATTAATTGAAGCAAGCTCATCGATGAAGAAGTCGCCAACAGTTGAACAAATGCCATCTTTAGGAAGAATATCACCAATGGAAGAAAACTCATCAATAAAGAATAGCTCATCAATTGAAGAAAGCTCGTCAATGGAAGAAAGCTCATCGATGAAGAAGTCCCCAACAGTTGAACAAATGCCATCTTTAGGAAGAATCTCGCCAATGGGAGAAAACTCATCAATGAAGATTAACTCATCGATTGAAGAAAGCTCGTCAATTGAAGAAAGCTCATCGATGAAGAAGTCCCCAACGATTGAAGAAATGCCATCGTTAAGAGGAAGCTCACCAATTGAAAATTCACAAAGTGATGATGGTACAAAAACCGTGAAAAACCTGGATCCTCTGGATCTCAAAGGCGAGATTAAAAATTTATTCGGAATCGACAGTTTTTGCCGCCACAATTTTTTCTCCAGTGAAGAAGAAACAGAAGATCTTGATTCAAACAAGGCTAAGCTGCCTCAAAAACCGATCGAAAGATGCCGGAGCTTCCAAGAAAATTGGCAGGATCGTATGAAAGAGCTTGAGGATTCCAATGGGAAGAGTCATGCAGTTCAACCCTTAACTAGAGCGAAGCGAGAAATCATAAGGCCTAAGAAATTCAACGCTCTTCATCGATTGCAAAAGCAGTCCACGAGAATGTCCAAGCTGTCCCAAACATTAGAAAAAACGCCAAGAGAATTAAAAATTGCCTCAGAGGCCCAAAAACCTCAACAGTTTAATAACCGCGAAGGGCACAAAAAGCATCCAGAAGGCATCGATTTTCAAGAAGTCAGACAACCTGAAGAATCTAGAAATCTAGAAAAAGTGCCAGGAAAGTTTGAAGAGCTCACCAATCTTGAAGCCTCCGGAACTCATCAAGAAATAACCAATCTCAAAGACATGATTGATGTTGACCAATTCATAAATCTTAAAAAATCTAGAAAAGCTGAAGACTTTAAAAAATTGGGCAACTCTAGAGATCTTGAACTAGTGTTCAAGGAACCTGAAGAATTAAAAAATCTTGAAGACTCGAGAGCTCGCGAAGATATCAGAAGTTTTGAAGAATCCAATCTCGAAGCCTCGAAAGAGTCCGACGATCTCGAGAAATCCGTAGGTCTTGAAAAGTTCAAAAACCTCAAAGTCTGCAAAAATGAGGAAGAGGTCAAAAATCACCAAAAACGTAGGAAATCCAATCAATCTATAAATCTCCAAGGAATCAGAAGTTTGGGAGAATCTAAGCATCGTGAAGACTCCAGAGACTATGAAAATGTTGGGATTTCTAAAGAATCTAGAAATGTTAAAGAATCTAGAAATTTTGAAGAATCTAGAAATGTTAAAGAATCTAGAAATGTTAAAGAATCTAGAAATGTTGAAGAATCTAGAAATGATAAAGAATCTAGAAATGTTAAAGAATCTAGAAATGTTAAAGAATCTAGGAATTTTGAAGAATCTCGAAATTTTGAAGAATCTCGAAATTTTAAAGACCCCAATAGTTCAGAAACGTTCAAACCTGCTGAAGATTCCAGACACCGTAAAGAATCCAGAATTTTTGCAGACTTTAGAAATTCTGTAGCCTTTAGAAGTCCTAAGAAATCAAGACATCACAAAAAATTCAGACCACCTAAGCCAGAATCCGGAAGATCAGACTTATCAAGAAATTTATATCAATCCAGAGCTCTTACAGAAGCGGGTAATCTTGCAGAATTCAGAAACTTGAAAGAATCGAAACCTCTCTACGAAGCCAGAGCCTTTGAAAAACCCAAAACACTTGCACAATCCAAATTTCTATTAGAAACGGGACATCCAAAAGAATCCAGACATTCAGAAACGTCCAGAAATCTTGAAGACTCTAGACATTCAGAAGTGTCCAGTAATCTTGAAGACTCCAAACATTCAAAAGTGTTCAGTAGTTTTGAGCAATCCAGATATTCAGAAGCGTTCAGTAATCTTAAAGACTCAAGACTTTCAGAAGCGTTCGGTAGTCTTGAAGAATCCAGATATCATAGAAAATCCAGAAATCATATAAAATTCAGAAACCTTGAAGGAACTAGTAATACTGAAGAATCAATAAATCTTAATGACTTCAGAACTCTCGCAGAGGCCAGAAACCTTGCAGAATTCAAAGATCCAAAGAATCTCTATGAACCCAGAATCTTTGGAGAATCCAAAAATTTGGCAGCATCCAAACATATCATAGATGCTAAAAATCATATTGAACTCGGAGTAGGCTCCAAAAGTAGGAAAGAAACCAGATATCAAAAAGAATCCAAATACCAGAAAGCATCCAAATGCCAAAAAGAATCCAAATACCAAAAAGCATCTAAATATCAAAAAGAATCCAAAGATCAAAAAGCATCCAACGATCAAAAAGCATCCAAAGATCAAAAAGCATCCAAAGATCAAAAAGCATCCAAATATCAAAAAGAATCCAAATACCAAAAAGAATCCAAATACCAAAAAGCATCTAAATATCAAAAAGAATCCAAAGATCAAAAAGCATCCAAATACCAACAAGATTCTAAACATCAAAGAAAGTCTGCTAATCTGAACGATTTTAGAAATCCAGAAGAATTCAGAAACTCGAACGAATCCAAAACTGTGATAAAATATCCAATTGATCCAAAAAAAGATCCTGAAAATATAAAAGAAAATAATAATCGTGGAGAATCGAGAAACTCAATTAAGTCAATCAGGCCTAAAAAACAACAAATGTTAAACAATGAATTTGCTTTACAATCCCCTGAAGAACTAATCGATATTCACGAAAAAAATAAGCGTAGAGTGAAAAGAATCTCAATGGATTTCAGACCATCAGAACTCAACCCAAACGCTGAAGCCTTAACCTCAAACTCTAAAAGCGTTCACCCACACTCTAAAGATTTTAGCCTAAACTCTGAAGACTTAAACCCCGGCTGTGAAGGCTTTAGAACAACATCTACAGCCTTTAGCCCAATTCCGGTAGATGTTAGTCCAAAATCTTCACGTTTCAATCCTATTTTTGCCATATTTAGTCCAAAATCTGCAAGATTCAGCTCCACAGATACTGATAATAAACGTTCTAAGAAACCTGAATCTACTGGTCTTCTTCAAAATGAGCCCGCTTCGAGTCATAAAACATTCTTAAAGCCTGCTGAGACCACGGTAGAAACTGATGAATCCTTAGTTGACTGTAAGAGAAACAAAAGTCTCCATAAAGATTCACATCTCGGCCTCGACTTTCAAAACTCTAACTCTCATAGAAACTCTCCGAGGAAACCTCGGGCCTTAGAATTCGAACCGTCTGAAGATTTGGGTCAGTTTTACGTAGTCAAAACAGTGGAAAACGATGATCGTGGTGTTTCTTTGGACGAACTGCCGGAAGACATCTTGGAAGAGCTGCTTGGCAGTGCGGAAGACTACGATAATGAAATTGAGGAGATCGGCAGAAGTTCGATAACAATTAAAGAGTCGATGGAAAAGGATGACTTGGTTGAAAATGAAGACTCGATTGAGCATGAAGATCGGGTGGGGAATGAAGACTCATTGGAAAATGAAGACTCGATGCACAGTGAAGATTCGATGTACATTGAAGATTCGATAGACAATGAAGATTTCACAGAAAATGAAGATTCGATGGACAATGAAGACTCGATGGACAATGAAGACTCGATGGACAATGAAGACTCGATGGACATCGAAGACTTCATAGGCAATGAAGATCTCAGAGACAATGAAATCCTCATGGGTGATGAAGATCTCATAGAAGATGAAGATCTCATGGAGAATGAAGATCTCATGGACAATGAAGACTACATGGATAATGAAGACTACATGGACAATGAAGATCTCTTAGACAATATAGATCTAGCGAAGAGTGAAGAGAATCGAGCGGTAGAAAAAGTAGCAAGAGGACGCAACGACCCGATTTTGCGGTCACCGAAGACTTTGAAGTCATTAGATGACATCTTCCTGCAGCCACTGAACTTCAAGCATCTCGTGCCCTACAAGCCAATCTATTATCTCTTGAACACGCCCTTGAGGATCCTGAAACAAATCCATCACCTAAAAGAACGCATCTCCCCAGTAGTTAGATCGGTGCCCCAGCTCCTGAAGAACTCTCAAAAGTACATCTTCAATTTAGGCGAAGATCTCAGAGCCAACGCTTTGGATTTGGCCAGCGAGTTCGTGGGAGACTTCACGGATTACGAAGAAGCCAACTCTGGAATACGTCGAGCAGTGTTGCCCCTTCAGAGATCTAAGAGAAACCCAGAGCGGGTTGAAGTCAATGAAAACGGGGATCTTAGGGATAAATCTCAGGATACTAGCGCAGATGAAGAGATGGGTAGGTTTGAAGAGAGGATTGAACAACATGGTAAGCAAGAAGAAATCCTGCAAATCCTGGAATTGATCAGCGAGTGCTTAGAAGAGAATTATGTGAGCACCAAAAGGCAAGGCCTGAAGAATGAAGAAGGCTGCAGTAAGATTCTCTTCAACTTCCTAAAGATCTTCACTAATCCTGGGGAAATCAAACCTGATTTTGCTAAGGAAGCGAAATTGAATATTCTTAAAGCTCGAGAAGATACGGAATTTAGCAATGATAATCCCATGGTTGAAGATAGCAAAGACTTTAAGGCCTCTAAGATCACTCTAGACGGTGAATCGGGTAGAGAAACTCTGAAGAAAGATCTTAGAAGTCGTGTAGGTGAAACTGTTGGAGGTGTAGTTACATATGAAGGTAATCGAAGGACTAATGAGCTGAGCAAAGGCCCCCCAGAGTTGGCCAGTCAACTACTGGAACTCCTCAGAAGATGCAGTGAAGCCAGCTTAGACAGCTCTGAAGATAAAATCCTAAGCAAAGCCCTTGAAGATGGAAAGAGTGGAGACTCTTATAAAAGGAGATTCAAACGCACTCTGCTCAAAGTGGTGGACGAAGGGGAAATCGAAGACTTCCTACACGAGAAACTGTCAGTTTTCAAGGACCACGGAGCCAAAGCAAAATCCCCATCTGAAACCATCAGGGCTATAAAACCCGAAAGGGGCGGAAATCGCAGAAAAAGCCTTCGAGCTGGCGAAGGAAGAACATCTCCAGCCTCAAGATATAGAGACCCCAGACGAAACTTCAGAGTTAGAGACTCGAGAAGAAATTTGAGAGGTGAAGATTCGAGAAGAAATTGGAGAGGTGAAGATTCGAGAAGAAATTGGAGAGGTGGAGATTCAAGAAGAAATTTGAGAGGTGACGATTCGAGAAGAAATGATCGAGGTGGAGACTCGAGAAGAAACGCCAGAGGTGAAGACTCGGGAAGAAACATCAGGAGTGAAGACCCGAGAAGAAATTTCAGAAATGATGACTCGAGAAGAAACTTCAGAGGTGAAGCTAGACGAGAAGACAAAAGGAGAAGAGCCCCGATTTTAAGATCCAGCAAGACCAAGCCTGCGACTGCCAAGACCGCTCCCGTTGTTGAGCGATCAGACAAATCCAAGACAATCGTTTTGGAGAAGGTGAACCCAAAGATCATCATTGACAACAACGGTCTGCCCTTCATCGAAATCAACGGAAAGAAGCAGCCAGTCTTCACTCAGAGATGGCTGAAGACAGCTGGGGATGCTTTGCTGCAGAAGAAACTGTTTCCGAAAGCATTTACGGACCTAATACAGAAAACACGGAGCAAAGCCCAGAGAGCAGATGAAGAAAATCCAGCAAGTGAGGAAAATCCAGCAGGTGAAGATGCTGAGGCAAGTGGCGAAAGTGCAGTGAATGGAGATCTTGAAGCAACTGAAGATCAAGACAGAATAGTGGAAGCTGAAGGCTACGGAAAGGACTTGAGAGAACGCCTGGATTTGCCCTTCCACGTAGATGAGCACAACGTCTACGAGGCCATTGAAGAAATCCTGGATAAGGCTGAAGGCTTAGACGAAGAAACCGTTGGAATGGGAGAGCCTTACGATCTAGCGGTCTGCGACAAACTGCTCAAGGAGAAGATCAACCAGACGCTGGCTCAAATCCACTTCCTGCTCACAGACGACTTAGAGAGGGACATCGTGTTGTTCGAGGAGGTCCTCAAGCTGCAGAACCTGAAGCACGATCTAGCCGAGAAGTGGAAAGTCGTCCTCATGGGCAACAAGGGGAACAACGTGAAGGAGAAGTTAAGGATCCTGTCGGCGATCCAGGAGGTGCAAGGGCTCAAAGACGCCGTTGTTGAAGAAGCGATTCTCCAACTAAACGAGGAAGATTACCACGACAAGAGGCGCTTGATAAGACTGCTGGCGAAGCTGCAGCGGCTCCAAGTCATCCTCGTGAAGATCGTGGAGGATTTCGGACAAAAAATCGGGATGGGGCGCCAGTTCGACGTGCCGAAAGAAATCGTGTTAATCGACCATCTGGAAGACCTGCGCTTCTTAAAGGCGCAAAACCGCGAAGAAATTCAAACCAACCTCAAAGAAGAACGAGAGTCGCTCCTGGAGGAAACCATGGGGCTCTTGGAAGATCTCAGGAGGCTCTCTGAAGCCTCCGAAGAAGATCGCAATGATTTGGTCCAGCTCGGGAAGATCATCTGGGAGGTTAGGAATATAGAGAGGCTCCAAAAGGACACCTATAGGGACCTGGAGGAGAATCTGATTGGAGAAGGCGAAATCAGAAGGGAGCTGAAGATCCTCTTCGATTTGCAAAACCAGCGCGATACCCTAGAGAAGCGACAGGCGCAAATTTTGGCTGGTTTGAGCGGAAGACCCAAGCCTAACCAGGTGGCAGAGGAGCCTCTGGAGGTTGAAGAAACCACGGAGGGGACAATCTTCTCCTTGTTCAAAGCCGGCAAGCCTCTGAGGCCAACCAAGCCCAAAACGACCCTAAAAGACTTGATAGAGCAACTCAGGACGAAGTTGAAGAAGAAAACCTGATTTTCGGCTCTTTCCTAGATCGATTTATTTGTTATAGTTATTTATTGTTTTTTGTAATTAAACCTTAAGCAAGTCGAAGGCGCTCATTTAATTCCATCATTTCTTTTGTTTGCAGGAGGTGAAGCCCCCCGGTTAGATAAGATCCAAGCGCAGCGACCCAGCAGGCAACGCGGCCGCCGTGACGCATCTCTAAGCAATCAAATCAAAATACCAATTGTTTGTGTTTGCCCATTAAAAATGTAATAAATTGAATTGCGTTTGTTTTCTCGACCGTCAGCACTCTATTGCGATGGCCAACACAGTTGGCCATGACCTTGGCAAAAAACGATTGATGCAGCTTTTCCTTTTGTTTCTGTTTTCTAACGCTTCGTTGTTTTGCTCTTTTGCTGGTTTGTTTTTCCTAATGTTTTGATATAGCGTCCAGTTTTGTTTTCGCGTTACTTTTTGTGTGTTTTGTTTTCGCGTTGATTTTAGTCTTCGCGGCGGCGATTCTCTTGTTTTGTTTTCTGGGTTTTGTTTTGTTTTGCCAATGTTCTGTTGTGTCAATGATGAAAACGCGAGTTGTCAAGATAATGCCTATAAAGGACAAACTTGCCGCACTTGTGTTCAGTGCGGGCACCTGGTGGCAAAATGCCAGGGCAAAACTTGACCGTGGGGGTGTTTCTGGTCTGCGCTGTCGTATTGCTGGCTGAGGGAAAGTACAATTTGAGGGAGATCTTCGAGGTGCCTCACGAGAAGGACAAGGTTGGGCTAATGGAAAGATCTTCTTTCGGCGCCGATAGTGATGCTAAGTCGAAAAGTGACGGAGGGGGTTGTAAGGGAGACACTAAAGCCGAGGATGGTAAAGATCATGGGAAGCCTCACGCTGTGGCCAACGCGCAGGTGCTCTTGCAGCTGCCTGGTTGTGGGAAGAGCAAAGGTGATTACGCTGGGTGTGAACAGGATCATCTTGCTGGGTGTGACAAAGTCCTGATTCCAGCTGGCTACGTTCCTTTTTACGCTTGCCCTCATATTCTTAAGCAAGCCTCTCATATTCTTGGGCAAGCTCATGGGCTATTTCAGCCCTATTTTCACCCTGGCTGCCGTTGCACAAACTGTCAGAGAGCAGTTGGCCCAGGTTACTTTGATGAGAGTCCTAAGCGAGATGAAGATGCAAGTATGGGACGCGAAAGAAGTTCTGGGATGTCTTCGGGGGGATACGGACCCCCTAGAGATTATAGGCTTGGTACCAATTATGAGAGAGATCTAACCGATGGTGAATCATCAGCGTCGGCATCAGATAACGAAGGATCTTCATCTGTCCAAAGATCTTCCTACAGTCAAGAATCACCATACAGCAAAGATTCTCCAAAGGGGAAAAAATCTCCAAGCAGCTACGATTCGCCATACAGAAAAGAATCTCCGTACAATAAAGAATCTTTATACAATCAAGAATCTTCATATAATCAAGGATCTTCATACAATCAAGGATATTCATACAATCAAGAATCTTCATACAGAAAAGGATCTCCATTGACGGAAGAATATTTAAATAAGGAGCCCTCGGGGAGCGAAAGGTTTTCCAAGTATGAAGAGCTTCCACACCACGGTAGGGTTTTGGAAAAACGAAGATCATCAAGTTACCATTTAGCCCCAGAATATAAGATACCATCACATCATAGTTGGCCCGAAAAAAGTAAAGACTCCTCAGGCTACGAAGAGTATCCAAGTCATAAAGAACAGGCAGAAAGGGCATCAAAGTACATGGGAATGTTGCCAGGAGATGATACATCACCTGAGTATGAGCATCATGCAGAAGATTACGCAACAACTGGGTATAGAAGGTCTTTAGATAATCAAACACCTCAAGGACGTAGAAGACCACTGAGTAGCAAAAAGCAACAAAAATCTTCACAGGCAGGGTATGAATGGCCACTAAGAGATGATGCATCATCAGAATATGAATGGCCAATAGGACAAAAGACACCATCGAGATATGAAGGACCTCTAGAGGATGACAAGCGATCAGAGTACGAATGGCCTTTAGGGTACTACAAACCACTTCCAACAAAAGTAAAACGTACTAAAAACGAGAGTTCTTCAAAATATGAAGATCCTTTGAGGGTCGATCACTTAACAGGTGCTAAACGAACTACAAGAAATGAAGCCCCAGGAGCATGGACTGCTCCAAATGAGAAAAAGAGCTCTATCATAGCCATCTTAAACCATGATGAAGCAGGACCAAAAGGTGATCCTAACAAATCTAACAACCAAGGAGCCGACATAAAAGAAAGGCACAGTTCCAGCAGTCACATTGCCGAAGAGGAAGACCTAGCAAAGCCACCAGAACCATTTTTCGTCAACTTCTACCATAAAAGCGACCGCGAAGAATACAAGGGCCGAGATGATCCCCAGAAGCAAGTTGCTTCTTCTGCAGACCGCCAAAGCTACGCCTTTGAAGAAAAAGACACAACTAAAGATGGCTCCGAAATTTACAAAAAACTCTCCGATACTCATGAGAAGCCTCATGAAGATTATGAAGATGTCTACGTTGAAGAAGCAAGGACGGAACCAATCGATGAAGACCAGAAGCCGTCAGGACCGTATTTTGTAAACTTCTATCACAGAAGCGACCGTGACGATTACAAAGACCTTGCTAAATCTTACAAGCAAGTTGAGCCCCATGAAGATAGTCATAAACACGCCGTCGTAGAAAGAAGCAGACAAACCAAAGATGACTACAAAAATCAGGAAAACCGCCACGAAAATCACAATACTTACGAAACACTTCACGAAAATCACGAAAAACTTGACGAGAATGTGGGAGAAGCAATCAAAACAGTCTCGAAACCACCAGAACCATATTTCGTGAACTTCTATCACAGAAGCGACCTTGAAGAATATAACGGAAAAGGAAGGCCCGAGAAATATGTTGAAAAGTTCCAAGATAGGTACCGAAAGCATGTTGAAGACAAAGATGGCAACACAAAAGATGATCATTCTGATCATGAATCCAAACCTTATTTCACTCATCGTGAGGATGAAGAAAATGATCAAAAGAGCCTGACTGGAAATGATCCAAGACAACTCGGGAGATATGACAGCAAAAACAAGCAGAAGTACGTCAAACAATTGACTCATGATCACACTGAAGACAACGGAAGTACTTCCTATGCAGACAAGAAGCAAGAGCTACAAGTGGATGAAAACCAAAATCAGTACAAACAGAAGAAAAGCGGTGAGGAAGGAAGTGACAATTACAAAACGATAGGTTATAAAGCAAAGCATGATCACAAAGTGATGCACGATCATAAGGCGGCGGATCACAAGACAGTAGATTACAAGACAGTAGATTACAAGACGGTGGATCCCAAGAGGGTGGATCCCAAGAGGGTGGATCCCAAGACGGTGGATCACAAAGCAAGCGAGCCCAAAAAACAAGGCGACCAGTTGGAAGATCACAAGCCCGGAGATAATTACAAGACAATTGAAGAGGATAACACAAATCTACTCAAAGCCTTGGAGAACCTTCTCAAGACTTACAACGTCTCCGCTAGCGATGGCGAGGGATTATCGGAAGGAAGAGTCGAAGACATCCTCCACATGGTGGAAGAGTTCATGAACGAGCAAGAGAATCACCACCAAGCAGACTGGATGATGGGAGAAGACATAGTAGGTGGAGAAATAGTAACGCCCAAAAAAGACTTGATAGAAGATGATATTCGGAAAAACACTCATTCTTCAATTTACGAGGGCCCAAAAAGCCTAAAAACAGGCCCTAAGAGCGAAACGCTTCAGAAAAGCAAAGTGGATAAATCAACGAAACGAGAAGAAAGCGTCTCGGTTTACGATGTCAAAGCAACAACCGAAGAGTCGGTCAGAGCAAGGCCAAAATCCATGCATGAAACGCTTTGGGACATCCTGGAGTCGGTCAAAGAACTGCCCGATGGCGCTGAAATGCCTCTCGCCAAAGCAAACCTGGGTGATCTCTTGAAGATCTATGAAGATAGGGTTAAAGAAGACACTCTCAGAAGCAAGCCTTGCCTAGTTGAAGATTTGAAAGTCTCCGAGAAGGGCATCCAGAAGATGAAGCCCTGCACGCGGAAGGTCAGAGATCCTTGTTTGTTGAGTGGCAACCTCCAGTTCATCAAGGTTAAGATTCCCAAGTGCAAGGCAAAGACGTGTGAGGCCAAGCCAAAAGATCCAGAATCGAAGCAACATGAACCAAAAACGACAGGGCCAGAAACAAAAGGGTTCGAATCAAGAGGGTACGAATCAAGAGGGCACGAATCAAGAGGGTACGGATCAAGAGGGTACGAATCAAGAGGGTACGAATCAAGAGGGTACGAATCAAGAGGGTTCGAATCAAGAGAGTCAAGGCCAAGAGGGTATGAACCAGAAGAGTCTGATCAAACAGAAACGCCTTCAACAGATAAACTTAGCACAAAAGAAGAGACAAAATACAGCGACAAAGCACTGCCAAAGGGATACAGGCGCCAACCAGATGATGTTGATCAGAAGAAACAACACGACAAAGGTGCGGATACTGAGTGTTTCAAACAAGAAGAGCGCCGAACAGGTAAGCAAGCAAAAATCCATCCTGCAAACAATTGTTGTAACCCTGAAACTTATTTTACAGAAGAAGATCATTGTCCTGAAGAAAGTCATGGTCCAAAAGAAGCGTTTAGTGGCTTTGAAAAACATTGTCTAGAAGAAGACAGTCCGGTAAAACATAATCCAGACGATCTTCTAAAAGAAGATACTCCAGAAGAAGATACTCCAGAAGAAGATAATCCAGAAGAAGATAATCCAGAAGAAGATAATCCAGAAGAAGATAATCCAGAAGAAGACAATCCTGAAAAAGATAATCCTGAAGAAGATAATCCTGAACAAGATAATCCTGAAGAAGATAATACTGAAGAAGATAATCCTGAAGAAGATAATCCTGAAGGAGATACTCCTGAAGAAGATAATCCAGAAGAAGATATTCTGGTAGAAGATAATCCAGAAGACGACTATTTTCTAGGGGAGAATCGTTGTCTTCAAGAAGATCTTGATACAATTGAAGACCATTGTCAAGATGACGACATTAAAGATGACCATTGTGTAGAAGACGAGTCAGGATATCGGCCAAAGGACACATATCTTCCTCGTGAGGGATTGCAGTCACCTAAAATATATTCAGAGAAGAATGGTGAACACCATGGGTATGCGGATCAACACGATGGATTAGAAAAAATGTCCATAGACTGTGGCAATCCGATAATTGCAGAAGTTGATCTTTGCAGAATGTGCCAAAATGCAAAGCCCGACAAGAATTTGCACCATGAAGAAAGTGTGACTGAAAACTTGAAGAAAGAGGATCTAAGCAATGACCAACCAACTCGCAAATACTTAAGAAACGAAGATCTGCCACAGGATAGTTCATCATATGATCCCGTATCACATGAAGACCTGCCATATGAAGAGTTACCGCATGAAGAACTACAAAAACACTCTCTAGAAGAAGATCCATTGCAGGAAGACTCGCCAACTGAGGACCCATCAGGGCAAGACTTAGCATATGAAGATCGAGCGCATGAAGCTCTAGGATATCATCACAAGAGGACCAAAACAAGGACTAACCAAGGGGCAACTCTACACAAGAAGAATTCTTGCTCTTCTCACCAGCATTTCGACCCTCCTCCAATATTCGAAGAAGTCAGGCAAGGATTCGCTTGCCCGAAGTGCTGGAAGAACGGTAAACCACCTTTCGTAATTGAAACTCGTCCCTCAAGCTTGATAGAAACTCGCCCCTCAAGAGTGACCGAAATTCGCCCCTCAAGAGTGACCGAAACTCGCCCCTCAAGAGTAATCAAAACTCAGCTCTCTAGAATAACCGATACTAAACCCTTAAGTGTGGTCGAAATTATTTGTCCGAAAAAGCCTATTCCTTCTTTGCACTTTGGATGCAATTGTAAGCCCAAAACAGTCCACCAAAACGACCACTTCTTTTACTACAACTCCCACGACTTTCAATCGAAACCTAGGTGCTACTGAGCTACCAAAAGAGGCGCTGAAGACTTGCTAGACTAGCCAAACTTGGAAAAGGACTCTAGAAAACCTGTCGCTAGATTCCAGATTCTTTAGACATTAGTGAGCTAATTTTCTAGAAGCCAACAGAAAATGGCATCGATTGGTCTTCTCATGTTAACATATTTATTATACACTAACATAAAGTACACTTTTATTTATATAACAGACTATTGCGTTAGTCCAATTGTTGTTATTGTTAAAAATAGGAAATAAATTTTTATACAATTTTTCTGTTATTTTTCTGATATTAAGTTTAGAGCCACTAAGTATGGAAGTACACAATTAGATAAGCTCAGAAGAGTTTCAGCGAAACGAGGTTAAATCAAGAGAGGATGGACAAAAGAGTCTGAACCAATGGTGGCAAGGAGGTAGAAATCAAGGGAGATTGGAGAAGAGAGGATGGACAAAAGAGTCCGAAACAATGATGGCAAGGAGGTAGAAATCATTGGAGATTGGATTAAGAGAGGTTGGCTTAAGAGAGGTTGGTCCAAGATACTATGAATCAAGAAAATATAAATCAAGAGCTCAATTATCATGAATCAAGAGATTCTGAGTTCAATGGTAATGAATCAAGAAAGTCTGTGTACAAAGGTTATGAATTAGAGGGTCTGAGCTCAAGGGTCCTGAATCAAGAAAGTCTTGGCTCAAAGGTCATGAATCAAAAGAGTTAAGATCAAGAGATTCTGAACCCAGGCAGTATAGATCAAGAGAATCTTAAGCAAGAGTCGAAGGATTTATTTCAAAACAGTATGTCTTACCGAAAAGAGCTTAGAGCGAAAGAGTCCACAGCACGAGGCCATGAATTAAGAAGTGATAAACCAAGAACAGCGCAAAAAAGCATGAATTAGAAGAGGCAAAGGAGTATAAATAGAGAGTCTGGGGCAATAGAGACTGAGCAAAGAAGTTATGGACCAAGAAAGTTTTGACCAAGCGATTAAGAAATGAACCAAGAACAGTGCAAAAGAGTATCAATTAGAAGAGGCAAAAGAGTATAAACAAAGAATCTGGGGCAATAGAGACTGAGCAAAGAAGTTATGGCCCAAGAGAGCTTCGACCAAGCGATTATGAAATTAACCAGGAACAGTGCAAAATAGCATGAATTAGAAGAGGCAAAGGAGTGTAAACAAAGAGTCTAGGGCAATAGAGACCAACCAAAGAAGTTATGGACCAAGAGACTGGTAAAGAATTATGGACCAAGAGACTTGGCAAAGAATTATGGACCAAGAGAGCTTTGGCCAAGCGATTATGAAATGAACCCAGAACAGTGCAAAATAGCATGAATTAGAAGAGGCAAAGGAGTGTAAACAAAGAGTCTGGAGCAATAGAGACCAACCGAAGATATTATGGACCAAGAGACTGGTATTGAATTATGGATCAAGAGACTGGTAAAGAATTATGGACCAAGAGAGCTTTGACCAAGCGATATTTAATGAACCAAGAACAGTGCAAAATAGCATGAATTAGAAGAGGCAAAAGAGTATAAACAAAGAGTCTAGGGCAATAGAGACCAACCAAAGAAGTTATGGACCAAGAGACTGGGCAAAGAATTATGGACCAAGGGAGCTTTGACCAAGCGATTATGAAATGAACCAAGAACAGTGCAAAATAGCATGAATTAGAAGAGGCAAAGGAGTGTAAACAGAGAGTCTAGGGCAATAGAGACCAACCAAAGAAGTTATGGACCAAGAGACTGGTAAAGAATTATGGACCAAGAGACTGGTAAAGAATTATGGACCAAGAGAGCTTTGACCAAGCGATATGTAATGAACCAAGAACAGTGCAAAATAGCATGAATTAGGAGAGGCAAAGGAGTGTAAACAGAGAGTCTAGGACAATAGAGACCAACCAAAGAAATTATGGACCAAGAGACTGGGCAAAGAATTATGGGCCAAGAGAGCTTTGGCCAAGCGATTATGAAATGAACCCAGAACAGTGCAAAATAGCATGAATTAGAAGAGGCAAAGGAGTGGAAACAAAGAGTCTAGGGCAATAGAGACCAACCAAAGAAGTTATGGACCAAGAGACTGGGCAAAGAATTATGGACCAACAGAGCTTTGACCAAGCGATTATGAAATGAGCCAAGAAAAGTGCAAAAGCGATTGTGAATCAAGAGGATCTATATCAAGAATCTGAGCTACGAATTTTTCATCCAAGGAAGTCTGAATCTAGATGGTAGAGACCAAGAAATCTAAGCCGTAAGTGTTGGGATCAAGAGAGTTGGAGCTAGAAAGAAATGAGCCAAGAAAATTTGAACCAATAGAGTATGATCCAAGAAAGTCTGAAGCAAGAGAGTTTAAACCAAGTAAGTCTTAGCCAAAACCACATGAATTAAGATAGCTTGCAGGAAGAGTGTGAACTAAGATGAGATAATCTAAGCAAGAAGAGGATTCCTGACGACTTGAAGACACAGATTATGAAAATCTGGCTCTGACTTGCAAGACTTACGCAATGAAGAACTACTACAGGAGAACTTATCATATCAGGATCTATGATATGAAGATTTGTCCAGCTGCAGACGTATCAACCGAAAAGAAAACACTGAAAAACAAGAAGAAATTGGTTTGATTTTTGGTGGTCATTGTTTTTGGGCTAAAACAAACTGATTATCAAGAGACTAAACGAAGAGCAAACTAATTGGCTTTACTAGAAAAAATCGACCTATTAACTTATTATCCACTTACATGCATTTTTATTTACATAACAAACTGCAGCGTTATTCCAATTGTTATTATTGTTGTTAAAACAAGGAAATAAACTTTTATACAATTTTTGTTGCTGTTATTACCATTATAATCGTCAATAAGGCGACTGCTTATATAATAAAGCAAGAGACATGCAACAATCAGCCCCAATCGACCTTTGAAAACCGGCAGGCGACCACTGAAAATGCACCCGCTCGATAGACCAGTCCGGAACCTATTTTTAATCTTCTTCATCGCGACAGCCGTGACGCAATCAAGCTCCAATCCCAACACAAACCACCTGGAGTTCAAAAATGGCGAAGAAAATCCTGCAGGTGGCAACGAAGAAAGGGTAGGAGAAATCCAGCGCGAAGAAAGGTCCATGGAAGAAAACCTCGAAGAAGAAACTGTCTCAAAAGAAATGGTCTCAAAAGAAATGGTCTCAAAAGAAATGGTCTCAAAAGAAATGGTCTCAAAAGAATTTCTCGCAGATGAGGCCCACAAAGAAGAAACGTCCAGTAAAGAGACCCACAGAGAAGGAACGCCCAAAGGAACCAGCGAAGAAGAAGCACCCAAATTTGAAGAAAGTGCCGAAGATGACGACTCAGGATCCATCGAGATCCCAAGGCGCGCCGTCAAGAACAAAATTGCTAAAGACGGTCTAGGACCAGGGGTCATCAACTTAATAACGAAACTCCTGTCGACAATTCAAAGCACCTCGAAAATCAGATTGGCCAGGATAAAGAAGAAAGCCGAAGAATACCACAGGCTGAGCGAAAGCGCCGAAGGCGCCCTCAGGCACATTTTGAATGGATTCAGGATGACTCGGTGATCTCCAAGTGAGAGGAATTAAAAACGCGTTAGGCTATGCAAGCACCAGTTGAATCATTGTTAAACACATAGTTTCAGTTGTAAATAGATTTTTTTTTGTTGTGAATATCTATAATAAAGAAGCAAAGTTTCCACAAACAGATTGATTAATCTTAGTTTGTTTAAGTAAACTCACGATAACAATATTATAAATAGTTTCACTACGCTCGATTATCTGTTACATTCTGCTTAGTAGTGCACTCAGTCGCCCGCAAGAAAAATCCAGGCATCCACGATTAAAAAAACCGAATCAAGATGGCCGCCAAATTTTTGTTCGTGTGCATCGTCGCTTTCGTAGTGTGCCAAGTAAGTCATTTTTACGCACAGCCTGCTCTTTTTTATGCAATTTGATTTCATTTGTTTTTTATGCAATTCTATTGGTCGATTAAGTAACTCGCTTTGTTTCAACAATGAAATCATGCAGCTGGCTGTGGATGCTTAATCGGCAATCCGCAGATAAACTTTGATCTATCGCCTTGAGATAACGCTGTGTAAGTTCATGGCGTTCTTCTACATTTCTCGGAATGTTTCAAGCATCGGTTACGAAATAAATCGATTTGAATAACAAGCGTTAAATTCCAAAAAATCCAGTAATTGAAAAATGCGCCTATTTTTTAGTTCTTCGCTTGGAGCTACGCCCGCCCCGAAGGCGCCCAGGAGGCCACGACCGAGAACGCTCTGAAGAAGCTCCTTGACGACGCCATGAAATCGGCGAACGAGCTTCTCCAAACCGTCCAGAACAGCGAACTGGGCCAGAACATAACCAAAGCGCTCCAAACCTTGGGAACGACCATCGAGCAGGAGGGATCGCAGCTGGCCACGAAAATCAAGCAGACTGTCAACCCCAACGAACAACAGTGAAGCGTTCACGGCCTGCTCGATAAAGACGCATTTTTTGTAAAAACCGATTAATATGTAATAAAATTACGATTTAAAAACAAAACGCTCGCTTATTTCCCAACCCGGCGGTTTTTACGAGATAAGCAAAGCCGAACGGGCAATAAAATTGAATGAGCTAGGCAAAACGTCAGTCTGGGAGCGTTAAATTACACGTTAGTTGCCGAGGTGCCGGTGGAAATCTAACCCGGTTCGAAATGATTGCAAAACTGACACTCTTTGTTGCTTTTGCTGTATTTGTTTGCAGCGTGAGTATTTTTGTTATACAATCAACTTCTTAAAATGACTTCGAATGCTTTAACATTGTGCTTCGCATTCGTACGAGCAAAACTAAAACTTGTTAAAACTTTCAAAAAATTGTACTAACACGAAAAATACAGGCCTGATTATTTTTAAAGGAGTATCTCCATACCAATTTCCTCGTTTCTATAATCAAGAAGAGCATTTCGATCTATTTTAAGCGCAATTTAAGCTCCTACACACATTTAATCACAACACATATCACAAATAGTTATCAAGATTGTCTAATATTAATTTTTTATAGTGTAATTTTGTAAATAAATTATTATACATAAATTATTTTAAATATATTATTTTAAATATATTATTTTAATTATATTATTTTAAATATATTATTTTAAATAAATTATTTTAAATATATTATTTTAAATATATTATTTTAAATATATTATTTTAAATAAATTATTTTAAATATATTATTTTACTTATATTATTTTAAATATATTATTATATATATTTATTATATATTTAAGGTTAAAATGCTATTGAATGGCTTAAGATGTTTTAAAGTGTCTCTGCAGGTTCGCTTTAAAGTAGACTATTTTCTTACAGAGGGATTTGCCCCCTTCGACAACCGAAAGCCCCCTGAAAAAGATAGTCGACGAAACCATTAACTCTCTAGATCAGTGGATAAAGGTCGTTCAAGACGAAGAGCTCCGCCAGAACCTAACGAAAACCTTCCAGAGCTTCGCCGATGTTTTGGAGGAAGAAGGCGCTGACTTGGTGGCGAAAATAAAAAAGAGCGCGCCGGAAGCAACCAATCGGCTCTAAGATGTCTGTACAAAACAAGCGAATTAAAGCCTGCAATCACCAACTATGTACAAAACCGAACGATTCGTCATCCAACGAATGAAAAATGTATTTAAACAAAAACCAAAAAATGTTACATAAACACAGCAAACATGCATGATGGCAAAATAAATCCAAACAATTGAAATAAATCCAAACAATTGAATTAATCCAAACTTATAAATATCCCCGAATCAAAAAGTCCAATCAAAACAAATAAATTCAATCGAAGCCTACTAATCGACAATCGTTTTGACACTTTAGATCTAAAACAACTGAATTAGGCCACGTATCGAAAGAAACAAAACACGGTTTGACGTTTCGCTGTCAACAAAGCGACGTAAAAACAAAAGGGATCCGTGACGTCGCAACAATTATCTCTATTGTCGATCCTCCTATTAAACAATTGGAAAATTTTAAGCGAATAAGGCGGCAATTCGCGCGTATTGTCCACAGGATGATGTCAGACGGCACTTTAAGATTATTTATTTATTTACCGGCTCAATATAAATGGAAGCAACAAACAATTTAGCTTGTTTATCAAACGCTAGTCTGTCCATGAGCCCAATCAGCTCGTCAGTTCAATCGAAGTACGCCCTGGTTTAGCATCTACCAACACAGGAAACAATGTTGAACAAATTCACCCTCGGTTTCATCGTTCTAATCGTCATTATTCAGGTAAATCTAGCAGGCTAGGCTGTAGACAAATTCAATTGTCCGGCTTGCAGCCGCTCAAATCGGTCGTTCTCGATTGTTTTACGGCGCTTTTCAATTGTTTCACCGAGTTTCGCTAGGTTTTAAGTTTGTTTTTTGTGCAGCTCATCACGTCGACCATGGCCAGGCCCGACGTGCTTGAGGATATCAAAGATGGCATAGGGAAGGCGTATGACAAAGTCGCCGACACTTTGAGTGACGTCGCCGGGAAGATAAAAGACACCAGCAAGGATTTGTACGAGAAGGCTAAGGATGCTGTCAACGGGTGAAAGCGGGACGACGGCGGAAATTTTGCACGATACAAATGTAAAAATAAAATTGTAAAAATAAGATAATTGTAAAAATAAGATAATTGTAAAAATAAAGTATTTGTAAAAATAAACTAATTGTAAGAATAATAATTGTAAAAATAAAATTACTGTAAAAGTAGAATTATTGCAAAAAATAATTGTGAAAATAGGATTATTGCAAAAAAGTAATTGAAAAATAGAACTATTGCAAAAAAATAATTCTGAAAATAGGATTATTGCAAAAAAATAATTGTGAGAATAAAATTACTGCACAAAAAATTCTTGTAAAAATAGAATTATTGCAAGAAAATAATTGTAAAAATAGAATTATTGCAAAAAATAATTCTGAAAATAGGATTATGGCAAAAAGATAATTGTGAGAACAAAATTACTGCACAAAAAATACTTGTAAAAATAGTATTGCAAAAAAATAATAAATGTGAAAATAAAATTATTGGAAAAACAATTGTAAAACCAAAATTGTTACAAAAAATAATTGTGAAAATAAAATTATTGGAAAAAATAGTTGTAAGGTAAAAATTGTTGCAAAAAATAATTGTGAAAATAAAATTATTGGAAAAAATAATTGTTAGAATAAAATTGCTACAAAAAATAATTGTAAAAATGAAATTATCGTAAAAGAATAATTTAGTATTTAGTATTAGTATCATCATTGCAAAAAAACGTAATTGTCAAAGTAAACTTATTGCAAAAAATAATTGTAAAAATAAAATTATTGTAAAAGAATAATTGTAAGAGTAAAATAATTGTAAAAAAATTTTAAGAGTAAAATAATTGTAAAAATACCGCAGAAATGTCAAAAAAAACCAGAAGTAGTTGTAAAAAATTTTAATTAAATAAAATGTATTTTTTAAATTTAGTCTCTAAAAGTATCTAGACGAGGGGACGTCGTTTTCAGTGTTTGTGCGTCTTTTCGTGGTCATCGACGGCGGTTTTGATTTGCTCCTGGATGCTCTTGCCGAGGTTCTGGAGTGATTCCAGGGCGGATTTGGTGAAGACGCTGAATTCGTTCTGGACCTTCTTGACGTCGGGCTCTGAGGCCTTGACGAACTTGTCGACTTCCGTGTAGACGCTCTTCAGCTCCTTCTCCAAGTCGGATTTGATCTTGCTGGCCTTAGCGGTCGTTTCGGGGCCGGCCAACTCCTGGAGTTTCACGGTGGCTTCGTTCAGTTTGGTTTGAACTTGCTTCACGAAATTGTCGACTTCCGGCTTGTGGGCTGTCACTTCCTCGTTGAGCTTCTTGGAGATCTGCTTGAAGGTGTTGGCGGCTTCTTCGGCTTGCCTGGAGATGGCGTCCGTCACTTTCTTGCTGTCTGGGAGGTCCTTCTCCAATTGGTTCTTGGCGTCATCGATGGCCTTCTGGGCTTTGGCGGAGAGATCGTCCAGGACGGACTTCTCCACCTTGGGTTGGGCCTGTTGCTTCTTTTGGGGGGCGGCCAAGGAGCCCTGCCGGAAACCAAATTAGCTCGTCACCAGCAGTATAACCGTTGCCCGAAAGTGCAAAATCGGAAAATGAACAACGCCAAAAACTGAGCGTGATCGAAAAAGAGCTTAGCCCAAAAATGAGCATAACCCACAATTGAGTGTACCCAAAAATGAGTGTAGACAAAAATGAGTGTAGACAAAAATGAGTGTATACAAAAATGAGTGTAAACAAAAATGAGTGTAGACAAAAATGAGTGTAGACAAAAATGAGTGTAGACAAAAGTGAGTGTAGACAAAAATGAGTGTAGACAAACATGAGTGTAGACAAAAAATGAGCACAACTCAAAAATGAGCGTAACTAAAAATTGAGCACAACCCAAAAAATGAGCATAATTCAAAAAATGAGCATGAACCAAAAATTAGCATCTCAAAAATGAGCGTAAGCTAAAAATGAGAGTAAACCAAAATGAGAGTAAATAAAAAATGAGCATCTGAAAAATGAGCGAAAGTTAAAAATGAGAGTAGCTCAAAAATGAGCATCTCAAAAATGAGCATAACTCAAAAATGACCGTGAGCCAGAAATGAATGTAAACCAAAAATGATCGTAGCTCAAAAATGAGTACAAGCCAAAAATGAGAGTAAACCGAAATTGAGCATAATCCAAAAGTGAGCGTAAGCCAGAAATGAGTGTAAACAAAAAATGAGCATAATTAAAGAAATTAGCGTCAATCAAAAATGAGCATCTCAAAAATGAGCGTAAACTAAAAATGAGAGTAAACCAAAAATGAGAGTAAATAAAAAATAAGCATCTCAAAAATGAGAGTAAATAAAAAATAAGTATCTCAAAAATGAGCGTAAGTTAAAAATGAGAGTGAACCAAAAATGAGCATCTCAAAAATGAGCGTAACTCAAAAATGAGCGTAAGCCAGAAATGAATGTAAACCAAAAATGACCGTAGCTGAAAAATGAGCACAAGCCAAAAATGAGCGTAAACCAAAAATGAGCATATCTCAAAAATGAGCGTAACCCAAAAATGAATGTAAACAAAAATAAGCATAACTCAAAAATGAGCGTAGGTCAAAATGGAGCGTAATCAAAAAATAAGCGTAAGCCAAAAATGAGAGTAAACCAAAATGAGCATATCTCAAAAATGAGCATATCTCAAAAAAGAGCGTAGCCTAAAATGAGGGTAACCCATGATTGGCATAATTTATTGAAGAAATGGCATGAAGAGGTTGCACAAATGAGGGAACTGCTGGGTTATGGGCGAAAAATCGACTCGAAATGAAGATATGCACTCAAAAAATTACCTGCAGGGCCAAAGCGGCGAAGAGAGCGACGAGGAAGAATTTCATTTTCGTGTAGCTGGTCGTCTTGCACTTGACAGAGGTCGATAAAAACTGAATGCGATGGTTGCCATGAACTTGTTTATATAAACCTCTGATAACCTTAGAGGTCCCATTTAATCGTTCTAATCGCTTTTGATACGTGTACGTACCGAGTTAACTAGAAATGCATTGTGACATAACAAGAATGCTTTTTCTCTCTTTGTTTTTTCTCATCTAGCTCCTGTCTCTTGAATTACAATAGCACCCCTCGCCCAGACTCCGCAGCTGGTGGAACTGGTTGGCCCATGGGGCTTTTATTTATTTACATTTAAATCGGTTCTTCCTTGAAGAGACACAGAAGAAGCTACCTGTAGTTAGAGTTTGGACGGTTGACGCTATTAAAAGCCCACAAGAAAGTTAATTCGAGAGCTAGGGGGCAAAAAACCCTTTAGGAACCACTCGGCCAGAACGCATTGACAAAAGAACCTGTTTTTATGGAATAGTACGAGACTAGAAAAAAAAAATAAATAAAAACGATAGGCGTGTGAGTAAGGCTGTGATTTCACTGTTACGGATCTACTGGAATAGTTTATTTATTTATACACTTATTTAATAGCTCTTATAACTTAACTTGGTATATTTCATAATGATTTAAATCAATATTAAACATCTTCAGCCACTTAATAGCGTGAATTTTGTAGAAATTGTAAATATATATATATA
>JAWQRO010000329.1:0-42834 GCA_033557835.1 Helochares maculicollis
CGAGCTTCTCAAACTTGGGGAAACAGTTAATACCGTCCGCTACTGACAACAAATGATTAATTTAAACCACGCATTGATCGAAAAACGCCCAGAATGGGTTCGAAGACACGACAAAGTCATTCTACAGCATGACAACGCTCCTGCACATTCAGCCAAAATGGTCGAAGAAACGATTTCTTCGCTTGGTTGGGAACTCTTATCCCACCCGCCTTATTCACCTGACCTGGCGCTTTCTGATTATCACCTCTTCTCATCGATGGGACACGCACTGGCTAAGCAATAATTCAAAACTTTCGAGGATGTACAAAAATGGCTTGATTAGTGGATATCAAAGAAAGTTGAAGGTTTCTTTTAGAATGGTATCCATAAATTGTCCGAGAGATGGATAAAATATGTAAAAAGCGAGCGCCAATACTTTGAATAAAAACTGTTTTACCATTGTTCTTAAATAATTGCGTATTTTTTCATGAAAAAAAAAATAACATTTCAAACTTGCGCACCTGATAGACTAAACAAGACCATGCTGCTGAAGCAGTTTTTTCCAATAGTTTATTAACTATAGTTCAGCTATGTACTCCAGAGTTTCAAAAGAAGCTGTTAGTAGTTTTATTGTGAGTTTTCGTCTCGCGTACTTAATTTTACTCAATTATCTGCTTCGCAAGTATAGAAATTCATTAGTTTGATACATTCTTTTCTGTTTCTCATTACTCGGGGAGCTGCAGATGTTTTCCTTGTTTCCATTTCTTTTTGTCTTCTTCTAATTTTTTGATTTTTATACTATTGCTGCTTATTTTTCAGTATTTCCTCTAAGTTTTAATTCTAGATTTCCCTCGACCTTCCTTTTTTCCTCTTCTTTTCCATTCTTACTTCCCATATCTTCTTTACTTGTTTGTTTTCCCATTCTTACCATGTGCCCCCACCATGACAATCGTTTGTCTTTTAAACAATCCTATATTATGTTAATTTTCAGATGATCTCTTAACTTTTAATATCTGATATTATCTTGTAACGTTACTCTTTTTGTTCTCCCTAGATAGCTCATCTCGACTAAACTTTTTTCTTCTTTCTAGTTTGTATGTTCATGTCTGTATATTGTTTTATTTAAAGCCGTTCATCGCTGTTTCTTTTGATATTTTTCTTTTTAATATGATTGCTGTAATTAAGAAGAAACGTTTATTTGTGCTGTCAATTCATTCTGTCATGTCTATCTTTTCGCTGACCCTTACGTCCAGTACTGCTCTTAAATACTTGAACTGCTTTACTTTCTTGATTTCTTTCCCATCTAATTTTATTGCCATCTCTATTTCTATTTTCTTAGTTTTCTCAAAATTAATTGTCATATCATATTCTTTTAGTGTTTCATTCCATACCGTTATATCTATTATCTGCGTACGCACATTCTGATATTTTGATTAGTACCATGTGTCTATAGCCTAGGTGTAAAGGTTTCGTATTATCTCTGCATTTTTTCCGTATTTGGATCTCTAATTTAGCAACACAGTTGATTTTGTTTGACATATAAATTCGGAGTAATTTTTTAGCAACTGCTATTTAGAGATTTTTTATGGATCTAAAATCTATCCAAGTGCCTTCTTTGAAAGGCCATGCCTAGAATTGTATAAAACAATTTTTCCAGTTGATTCAATACAAATTTTTCAATTAATAATTCTCTTCGAATACTTAATGGAATTACATTCCACATGTAAAACATCTAAAGGTGGACCACGTAAAAGTCCCAATAAAAGTCTAAGAGATTTATTCTATAAAATATAAATTTTTTGAACATCTTTGTTGAGTCCTGGTCACAAAATATGCAACCGTAATCTATTATGGAATGTATATAGGCTTTATATAACAAAAATCAAGTTTTAATGTCGCAACTCTAATGATCATGACACACAACTATTAAAATATTTTATATATTTTTTAATAATATAAGTGATAGCTTTGAAGCTCAGTTTTTGATCTAAATAGAAACCCAACAATTTAATAGTTGAAACACATATGGCTTAAGACAAAGAGAATTGGAAGGATTATATTTCGGTTTTCTAGAAATGCATACTCTTGACTTGGTAGGAAATACATTAAAGTTGTGTGCCATCGTCTAATTAGATACGGATCCGATTGCTTTATCCAAATTAAAATGAGGAAGGTTTATGCCGTCTCCTGAGACGTAAATTCAAATATTTTCTGCAAACTGTATTTTGATAATGTCCGTAAAACCTTTTTCAAGATCGTAAGTATAAATAATTTATAATATTGGGCTTAAAATACTCCCGAAATTGGGTTCGTGTCAATCTATTCGATAACTTTATTATTCATTTATAATATTCCGTTGAGCCTGCACTTCCAACAAACCTAATATGATTTAGTACGTGTAATTCTGGTCATAACTTTGCACAATTTCGAGATCTACTGCAATAGGTCTAAATAAAAAATGAACTCTAGCGACAATTTTTTATTAATGCACAAATATGGTAACATTTAAATTGTATACATGTATATTAACAAGTTTTATTATTTGGTAACATGCTACACTTTAAAAAAAATATGGCAATTGACTATGTCAACTTTTACAGTAGCGCTAGGGTCTAAAGTAGAATCGAATTTGAAAATAAATACTTATATTAACTTTACAAATATTTGAAGGAAATGAATGCGCAAACAATATAAAAAACAAAATACTACTGTAATTTTAATAATAATTTAAACATTAACGAACGGAAATTTTAAGTTGTTGCATGATACAAAGATGTAAATTTTTTGTTGATATTTAATACATTCATACATTTTGAATTAGTTTAAATGATAGATATAGAGGTCATATATTGTTATGACTGAACAGCAAGAATATATAAGATGCATAGGTATGTTTTTCTTCAATAAACTTTTTATTTAACATATCTTAGGACTTATAATAACAATAGTCTTAATTGATTATACTTACGTAACTTTATATCTAATGTATTGTCATAAACCAGATAAGTAAGTACATACGTCGATATTTGTTATACTTCCCGTTTCTAAATTTTTTAAATGCTAAACGTTTCTAAAAAACGAGAAACACAACAAACATTACTAGAAGATATCTGGCATTTTTTCACACAAATATGAGAAATACATCTATAGACATTCTAAGGTCATATTACAACGTTAAACAATTTCAATTTTTTTTATCCTTCATTTTGTCTGAAACGCTGTTTACGGGTGAGTCACGTTAAAATATCAAATCGTGCATATATTGAAATGAAATTCTGAAGCCAGCGATTCAGCAAAATAGACGGTAACATCAAAAACATCAACAAAAATTTTCCTTATGTATATTATATAACATTGACAATTTTTATTATTTCATGCATTTATAATTTACCAAAGAAAAATCCGCTATTTACTGCTGTTAGTGCTAGTTATTGTACAATTATTATAAAACGATCTTTTTTGTGTTTGATGATTTGATTGGGTAATGAAGCTCTGCTTACTCTTCGATATAAAATAAATAAATTGGGAACAAGTTGGATTCCGTGGTTGGCAAATAAATAGTCTTTTTGTTAATGGGATTGAATTGTGAAATGATAATTGAAATAAAGACCAAAAACTGGACAGATCGGACTTTCTTGGAGGGACAGACGATGGATTGGTAAGGCTTACCAAAGAAAGTTAACAAACATTGGAATGGGACACAGAGCAGAATGAATTGTTTGGATTAAAGTATTGCGGATCAAAACTTAAAGTTATATTAAATATTATATACATTTCTATACGAAAGGGCAAGCACGAGTTTAATACAAGAGGTAGTAAAATGAGTAATTTTTCAATCAAAACAAGTAGAATAAAGATAGCACGAGCTTATAATTGCACATCCACAAGTTGACATAAAAAAGCACGTCACGTCTTATATACCTAGCAATTCTCTTTTGTTAGTTGTACACTAGTTTAAAGTATAATTAAAAAAATTAGTAAACATGCTTGAAACATAGTATTTTGCAAAATTTAAATGAAATATCCTGAACGTGATAAAGTGGATACTTAAAAGAAATTAGAAAAAACATGTCAATGTGTTTTGAACTTGATCAAGTATAGTGTAAAGATGCAAAAATACTATAATTATAGCTATGGAACCCACTGAGTAAAGGGTCATATGCCTTTAAAAGGAAGAAGTTAAGGTTTTAAAATTAAAAGCAACAGGTGTTTCACAGTGGGCCGACCCTGGGGAACACGGTGCCCCCTACACAAGCGCCACTAAATAGGAATTGCAATTAGTAAACTAAATTAGGTACAACTTGATTTATTGGTGAAGTGGCACAATGCGCTGTATTGCTTACATATCACATTTAAGTCGGCCCAACTTTGAAGAAAAAAATGAAGGGAGTAAAATACAAATTTTTTAGTATAAGGCACATAACGAAGTGCGAAATATAGTAAATAATAGGCTTTTGTGAAAGAGGAGTTACAAAAGACAAATAAAAGAGGGAAGCACTTGTTTTGAAAAAATCAAGTAGCAGGCTTACCTTTGAGCATGACAGGAAAAAACTTAACGTGGCAAAAATAGAGAGTAATACAATATGTATATATATAAACAGTTCCTTACAGACACAGAATTGTTAGGTGTTCAATATATTATCGCTCGAGTCGTCAAAAAGTCAAGCTAACTCCTATATATCTTAACGTTTACTCTTGAATTGACTAACATTTTATTCATTTATATTTATGATTAAATTGCGAACCCACACGAACTTTTTATGAAACAATAATTACAAATCGATAAGGTAATAATGGAATTTTGTGACTTCAACTTCTAAGCCTATGCTCTTCAAAGTTTGCATTTTTTGCTGTAAACAGATATGTTACTTTTCTATACCAACTACAGAGAGCGTTTTCCTATGTTAGTGTCTTCTACGTCATTTTCCTAAGTCGATGCTGCTACTAGCACATATCTGTGTCGAACGTCTTAATCTCTATTATTGTCATAACAATATCTAAAAGGTGGTTAATATTTATATTCGAGATGTATAAGGAAAAGTTCAACGTAAAAATTGGTCACTTTAATTTTGGAACATCAAGGCACGAAACCCGTCAAAAAATAAATAGGAATTTAAATAGATATGCATCAATATAAACTTGATAATCTGCCCCCCACCTGTAAAATCTTTCCTTTATTGATACGCAACTAAATGAATAAATAACAGTTTCTTTAATATATGGAACACCTAATGCAGAGGGGGCGCCCAGCACCAAATTCTAACATTAAATGCAAAACTCACTGCCATACAAATATTTTAATTCCAGCCAATTTACGATATTTATGACTGAATAACAATACGAGAAGTTTTTTCTTTTAATATAAATAACAATAAACTTACTATTGATATATTAAAATAACTAAGCTAAGTCAGAAATATTTACAACCAACATAATAAAATTTATGTTTCGCAGTTTAATCAATATTTTCTTGCAATATCTAATTGTAGAAGCAAAATATGCTAAAATATGCGTCTATGCATTATATAATAAACTGCATCACATTTTTTTCACATTTCTTATTTATTTAATTAGTTTAAATCTCCTTTAAAAACAAAACGAACCAACGCAACTCACGAAACGACTATTTTTACAAAATACCGCTTTAAAATATTGAAAAATCGCCTCTTCGCGAGAGTTTAACATAAGACACTTCTACAATTCAAAAATTTACAAATACATATTTAAAATTTAACGAGAACTTCATAACTTATACTCTAAAATGATTTCAAAGAGTTGAAGTAACTGTTTCCCAGGGGTTTCTCTTGTATATTGCGGTTTTACCCAGTCACTCATGGTAATGGAACATCTACCCTTACATATGTGACTGGAAAATACCCGGTGCGGCCATTCAAACTACCTTCGTACCAATTCTCATCAATTTTTGTTAACAGTGTTATTACATCGTTTTCCTGAAATAAATTTGGTTGTTAATATCGTCATTACTGTTAGTTACTAGTGTTATTGTCTTATTTAAACGTTAGACTTTCAATTTATGTTTGAATCTTAGAAGATTTAGATACTTAACTTCATCAGGAATGCCATTAAATACTTTTGAAATTTGATAGACGGATGATTTTTTAAAAACAATTCCAGCTTATGTTTAGGAATGCTTAAGTTTCATAAAACCTTGTATTAATATTGTGAATGTCTCTTATGGATCGAATTTAGTATATAGACATAGTGAAGTGCATGAGTTAATTGTCCGGTGATACATACATGCCAAAAGCAAGACACAATGCTGTGACATCCTCAACCACCCTGACAATGTTAATGCCGGGAGGATATGATGCCTCCTGACCAAGCAGTACACAAGGTACAGGCATTCATTCTGAAACCTCTGAGTTCGCTTCGCATCAGTAATGACCGGGCAAGAAGATATCACAGCAATTAAATTTGAATAACACGAATACATCATATAAGTAATGTTTACGCTTTTGGATCAAAATATGCTTATATGAAAGCAGCATGGGCAGAACTTCTTATGCTGATCTGCCGGTCTCTTTGACATGTTGACTAAATGAAAGGTTCGAATTCACTAATACACCTAAAATTTTGGCACACTCAGTTCTGGGCATCACCTCGTCGTTAATTTGAAGAAAAAGTAATACGAGCTCCCGCACATCAAAGAGCGTGGACGGGGATTTCCCCAGATTTATAAATAAAGAATGTTCTTCGGAAAATGAGGCCAATCGTAAAAGATCAGCATTTAAAATATCAACCGCTTCATCAACTTCGGCAGTATTTAACGAAAAATAAATTAGTGCATTGTCAGCATACATACGAATTTTGCAAAGCCGTAATACTGACTGCAATCTACAAGTGTATACAAAAAACAAAACCGGTCCCGGTATGGGACCCTGAGGAATACCGGACATAATATTTAACGGGTCTGAAATTAGATTATTGATTCATACTCTGTTTTCTTTCCACTAAAAACACTCAAAAAGCTTGACTGCTTATTGCTCTAGTTCAATATAATGTAATATACCTAACAGCAGCTGGTGATTGAATGTCTAGAAAGCCTTCGAATAATCTATAAGGACCAGTGACGTGAAGTTACTTTCAAAATTAGCTTTCAGGAAGTAGTCAATGGCGCTCACTAGCAGCTCCATATCCCTCTCTGAAAGCTGACTGATCTTCCAGTATTATGTTATTCCCCTCTAAATGCTTTTTGAATTGTTTTTGCAAGAACGGACTGAACGCTTCCCGGATGAAGATCAAAATGTGTTTTCGAATCCTCCGAACTAATAGAATCCGATGAAAATGAATTAATAACAAGCAATATTTCTGCCTTTGCCTGAGGTGCTAAGAGATATATATGTTACCTCAGAAGACATCAACAGAGAATTATCATTAACAGTAGATAAAAGTTTAAAAATTCTAAGTTAACTCGTGAATAACATTGCACTGACAAAAAATAATTATTAATATTATTTGGAGGAAAGAGATTAACTGGAATAGAAGATTTTTTGATTTGGAGTTAATATGAAGGTTTCATACAATTTCAATACACATGTATTCCTATTTGAAAAAATGTGCTTCAAATGTTTCGTTTGCTCTTGTTTTATTGAAGTAAGACTGTCAATGTTAACGTTATTTTGTAAACATGCACATGATTTTTCACCTTCATATTTTTCAATTATAACATGAGTGTAGTGAACTGCAAGTTTTGGTCACACATAGAAGATAGACAACAGTAATAGAGTGACACATAAATGGAGACTAATACGAAAATCATAAGTAAGAAGGTGTAATTGTGACGAAAATAATTGTACAGGTTAGGTAGGGTCACATTATCTACAGATATCACACGAGTCCATGCCAGAAGGTTGTGCAGCTTTGCTGACTTGAGCTACAAATTTTCAAAATAGAGGAAATATTAAATAAACTAATTACTGCATTCAATAAATTAAGGAAGGGTGAGGATTAGTCTCTGATATGTAGAAGAGGACAAAATTCTCGACGGAGTCCTTACAAATGCATACCAATGGTGACAAGGATTCAGCAGATGAATAAAAAAGAAAAGAACAATCATTTATTTAAGTTTGAAAAGTCAAAAAAGAGGCTGTGAGCACCCCAGAGAAAAACACAGTGGACATCAATTTACAGGTTGAACAAGAGAATACTAAAAACTTACTAAAACAATGTATATTAGAAATGAAATTTATCCATATTGACAATAAAGAGTTTAAACAAAAAATTATTGAAGAAAGACTTGTAAGAACAAAGAAAAACCTTACAAAACTAGAGGCATGGATGGAATACCATAAAAACAAAAAAGAAGAGCAATATAGTATCGGGCTTTAAATATGATGCTTTGCTGAAATAAGCTATAGAAAACTTCATTAAACAACACCTACAAGAAGAAGTAAACATCGAACGAGCAATAAATTTGGGTGAACGAACCTGTTTAGTGAAAATGTGTAACAGTAAAACAAAAAGATAGCTACACAAAAGATGAGCACACAAAAATAAAGGCTAAATAAAGGAAACTGAGACAAAAGGGAATAGAAATAAAACGAATAGTTAAAAACCTGGTAGTAGATGGGCAGAGGTGGAGATGGAGTATTGATGGCAAAATCAGAAAAGAATAAATGCCAAAAGAAAGGGCTATAACCCGTAGCTAGAAAATAGTCAACATGTACGGATATAAGACCACAGCAATGGAAAAGGACAAGGCAAAGAAGTCAAATAGAGAAACCATAGAAATATAAAACAAGGCTAATTACATTAACTATTGGGCCATAGAGTGTTAGAGGCACAGCTTGGGCGGAGGATTTTATGAATCTAATAAAAGAAATGGAAAAATACAATGTTGAATTAATAGAATTACAAGAAACGAAATAGGTTAATAAAGGTATATCGAATAAGTAAAATTACATTTTCTGTGGCAGCGTTACTGGCAATATATTTTTAACAGGTTTTCTAATAGATAAAAAAACTGCAGAAAGATGTAGTTGATTTCTGGCCAATCTCGGATAGGCTCCTCAAACTGAGACTGAATTGAAGGGACAGAAAGATAACTATTATAAATGTCCAGGCCTCAATGGAGGACAAAGACAAAGAAGGAAAAGCAAAATTTTAGGTGGAATTGGAAGAAGTGTGAAATACCGTCCCAAGTTTCGAAATGAAAATGAACATTGGAGACAAGTGTCAAAGTTGGAAACGACGAAAATTACAAACCTGCGATTGGTAAATACAGCAAACATGAGAGCATGAATGGATATGGTTTTAAACTTATCGAATTCATAAATGAAAAGCAAGTGCAGGTCATAGGGTGACCTGGAGACCATCCGATGGTAATACAGAACACCAAATTGATTACATATTAGTGGAAAGTAAACATTGGAAGAGTTTAGTGAATATCCGGAGCAACATAGGAGCAAACACAGACAGCCACCACTATTTTCTAAAATCCCATTTAGAATGCTACCGCAAGAAAAGCGCCTGTTGCTCTTTTTGATTTTGATTTAATACACAGGTCTCTTATTTAAAAAAAATGCTGCAAATGTGCCAATTGTCTGTGGTAGTAGTAAGATTTCTTAGCTTCTTTTATCTCACCCGACTTATGAAAGGTCTTATTTCGTGTCTTCATGAGAATTTTTAGATTCTTAGTCAACCATGATGTTAGTGGTTCTGTTATCGTAAGTGAAATTTATGGGGTGTATGGATCGAATAAGAATAAAACATTTGCATTGACAAACTCCACATTGTCATTCACATCAACAATACCAAAACTCATATACCATGGGAAGTCTCTCAAATGCTGAAAGAAAACTTTGGGATTGAAATTTTTAAAATCACGCAAACAGGCGCAGCCTTGGTACCCATAAGGGTCACATCATCAAATTCAGTTATAAAACCAATTAATTCTAATTGCATTTGAGATAATCTGCCTGAAGTCTATAAGTAGCAAGCATGTTAAAAACATTAAAAATATTGATATTGTCCCTACTTGTTTCTTTTAAAATCGATCATTTATGATGTATTATATAAAAGACATAAATTACCTTAAATCCAAGCTCTCCTGGGTTTTCTGGTTCAAAATCATAGAGGGCAGTGCAACATGGTGCTTTAGCCATTGGAGTCCTAGCTGGTGATTTCATAGGGGACGGCAGTGGAGATGCTGAAAATTGGAGTTGTGATTATAACTTCCTCTAACTAACCGATTTCCCAGTCTTATACGCATTAAAAATTAATATGTATTGTTTATCAGCAAAACAAAAAGGAAAACACGCTTTTAACCTAAAGAGGGACCTTACCTGATTTGTCTAAGATATACCAGACAAGCGAAAAGGAAAACAAGTACTTTAATTATATTTCATCATCCAAATTGACAATATATGAGTCGTATTAAACAGTCAAAAGCTCTTCCATACTGTATTACTGCGCTCAAAATGACCTTGCTTCAATTAAGATAGGTTTTCTATCACAAAAATCAATGAAATTGAGGGTAGCAAAAATGTTTGCAAAGATGGCTTAATTTTTTCGTTCAAGTTTACTCAGTAAGACAGTTATGGGAAGTTTTGACACTGTTGGAAATCAGAATGTCAATGTATGGAATGAAATTTGTTCATGTTTTAATTAATACACATTTTCAATTATCACAGTTAAATGACTGTTGAAAAACAAATCTAGTGTGAGTAGACTTAGCAATTGTTCTGTCAGGCTCTGACCGTGTCTCAGCTGACTCAAAATGCATTTTTGCAAAATAATGACGATAATAAAACAAATACTCTAAAATATTAATGCTGTTTAAATTACCTAAATTAGCGACATTTTTTTAAATAGAACAAATTTCAAAATAAGCAAATTTGAATGTGTCTGCATTTTGTATATGAATTGCTTCAAGGAACACCAACAATCACAGACCGAAATTGAAGCGCACAACGAAGAAAATAAAAGAAGCGGAAATTTAAATAAAAATAATAAAGCTGTTATCAAGCTGCACATATAAAAGTTTGAAAGTTACCATTAGCTGAATGCTGTCCTGGATGCAACTCTAGCTGATGGGGCTTGTGTTGCGGAGAAGACACTTGCGAAGAGCCTAACAACACACCATTGTCAGAACACCTCAAGCAGTTCAATAATCGAGCATAGAAAGGCATTGCCCAGTGGAGACACAGTTATAATAACAAAAGCTAGTTTTGGAAAAATATTTTAAACAACTATGCAAAACACAAAAAGGTGTTTTAGGTGACAGAACAACAAAAATGAACATGGCAAAACTGCTAAACCATCACTCTCCATATTTTTGAATCAAGGTCAGACAGAATTAGAAGCTCTGCAGTTTAAAAATAGCATGCATGGAGTTTCATGAATAGGTTGATGCAGCTACACCAAGAGGTGGGGATGTGTATGTAGAAGTGGGGGATTTCATAGTTACCTCTGGTTGAAATCTGCATAAAATTGAAATAAAATCAATTTAACACATTCGAGTGGAGTCGAATGTGGTAGTTAAACGATCGTAAAAACCACAACAAAAACAAACAATACACACAAATTACACAGAAAACAATGGAAAATCAAATGTAAAATAAATCATATGAAATTATTTACAAAAATTGTTAGTCGAGCATGATTTCACTGATTGATTAATGGAACATTTTATTATAGAGGCATTTTAGCATTACTTTAACATCATTTTAAATTTCAGTCTATGGCTCCCATTTTATATTGCCGAAAATTAATTATAAAAGATAATTTGCATATAAATAAATTTGCAACATTAAAACCTATTAACTTTAAAATCTAAGAGCTGTTGATACTAATTGAAGTTGGTTTTTTACTAAAGTCATGTTTATCTCAATTACTGCTTTACAGTGAACTTCTTGTAAGCTGACGTAAAAAATGGTGTAAAAAGTTAGCTGTGTAATATTGAATTATCGAACATTTCCAAAACTCTAAAAAGGTTTATTGATTGACGACCATTTGTTTTTTTTATCAGCGATTGACATTTCGTGCATAACCAGCAGAGATAATAATCATTGGAATCGTGACTTGAAATTAAATGAGCACAACCCAACTCAATTTTTGGGTCCATTCGGTACAACTAATAAGAGATGAAGTTATGATTTATACACCGGAGTCCAATACACTGAGTAATTGCAAGAATAGAGCACTCATCCATAAATGTACTGCTAAATCTCTTTTGGCAACAAATTAATTTTCCAGTAGAGTTTTAAGCCCAATAAGTGTCAATTCCGTCAACTTTTAATTTACTTCCTCAATTTGAAGAAATCTACAGTTGGGGAGCATCGATTACTAGCAGACTCATTTGGTGAGCTTGTTTTAAGAAAGAGAAGTTGTCATGAGTGATATGAAAAGTTAAAGAATGGTTTTGACATTGAAGACAAAAACAATGACAGAAGGTCAAAGTTGCAAAGAATCGGAAACATTATTGGATGAAAATTCATGCCAAACGTAAGAACAACTTGTATTTAAATTAGGAGTGACTTAAGAAGAAATCTTACATAGGTTGAAGTAATTAGGAATGATGCAAAAACAAAGATTATATGCACTCATGCTGAAAAATGTTGGACACCGATTTTCGGCATGAAAAATACTACTTGCCAGGCATAACCAAAATGGTCTTCTGCACCGTATAGTCACTGGGAATGAAAAATGGATCCACTATGATAATCCAAAAAGGAAGAAATCTTGAGAACCATCTGCCCAAGCTTCAACAGCTACAGCCAAGCGAAATATTCATGGAAAAACTCTTGTTGTGTATTTGGTGGTATCAGTTCGGTGTCATGTATTAAGAGTTGTGCAAAACGAACTATTACTGGGGCTGTCTACCAAACTCAATTGATGATATTAAGTCGAACACTCATGGAAAAGCAACTTTAAACACTACAAAATTATACTCCAGCATGATAATGCTCGGCCAAATGTTGCCTAGCCAGTCAAAACCTGTTTGGAACATCATATAAAGGTGCCAAAAATTGAATCGATTCGTGGATAGCATCAAAATAAGAAAGGTAAACCTTTCTTCTGACACTGTATCCATATACTATCAGAAAGATGGGAAAAAGTAGAAACAATCTATGGACAGAAAGTTATTTTTACACCCTATACGACTTGGTCTACAACAGTTTGCAAAATTTTTGCACTCAACTCAAATAAATAACTATATATTTCAAAAGCAGGCTTACATTACGACATTATATATTCATTTTGCTTGAATCTAACGACTACCACTTTTTACAAACATTAATTTCCATGATAAAAATGTCTCAACTTTCTCAAAAGAATCCTATCCTTTTCAATAGAAAATTCATTCTGTGTTTACGTATTTATCTTTTTAACAGTAGAGCCGACTGACAATCGATTGTAGACTGTACATATAAATTTGGATATTGCAATGACAATATTATATATTGATACATGCAAGGTCAATAATGGCATAATTAATAGTAATCAATTTGATGTTTTTATTAGTTGGATATCCATGTATCAATCAGTAAAATTAAGTAAAATCATCTTCTGCCTGACCATCCAATTTTGCTTTCGTGATGATGGTCAGGCAAATGATTGAATCATATAAATTATATAATAAAATAATTAAAAATAAAATAAATTAAGAAAAAATAAATACCTGCAGATATACTCCAGGGATCAAAAGGGTCGGGTATATATGGGGATTGTCGAGGTTTTGCCACAGGCTTTGGCCTTGTAATGGGGGTAGGAACTATATTTAACGAATGAGTATTTGTATTTGTACCGTTAACACCATCAGACACTCCCTCTATATTTAGGTCCGCTAAAGTCTTTGGAACAAACTCCACTTTTGGACGACCTGTAGCTTCGATTTTCCTGAAAGATAATTAGTGAGCATAAGAAAAGTATACTACTGATGAGAAATGTCGCAATATGAATTGTCAAAGCAAAGCAACTTACTTTTCAAGTAGAGTCTCCGTTAAAGTTTTCAGTATTTCCGTGCACTGACTATGGTAGTCTAGTAACCCTTCTGCGAAAGTAGCTAATTGAGATATTTGTTCTACCTATAAATAACAAAAACAGGACAAATTACACAATCACCACGCTAATAATTCTCTCAAACTTACGTCATTTTCTAATAAATTAAACATTCCCATTTGAGCGAGGTGTAAAGATTCGGCAAACTTATCTTCCGCCATTTTAATTTCATCATCTGTAATTTTGGTTCCTGTCATAACAAGTAATAGAGGGGACATGCAATTAATAAAAACAAAAATAAAAAAACTCCTACCGCTAAAACTAAAATAAATCAGTTAAAAAATATTCATACCATAAGAAGATTAAAATAATTACTAATAAGAGAATCATTCTAATAATAACTATAATCAGAATAATATATGAGAAATAAAAAATAAAATTAGATGCAAATTTATGAATAATAAAAAGGTATTTTATCTAAACATTTTTAATGCATGTAAGTATGTCCCAAATTAGGCCTCTTAATATATTTTTAAGATGGTGCCTTAATCGTTCTGTAGTTTAAACAAGTACTACTAATGTCTGGTGCCCATAAAGAATTTGTGACATACGCTAAAATGTAATATGATAAATAGTAATCATTTGAAACTAGTGTTTTCAGCTAACTACATGTGTTTGTTCAAGCCAACTTGATTTTTAAAAAATGTATTAAGTCAAAAAAAATTCTACTGTTGATTTATAAAGAAAATAAACATACCAGACATACGCCCTTGTGTTTTTACAGGGCTGCCATAAGGGCTTAATGCACCTTTCTGAACTAAAATACATGCAGTTTTTCAATACATGCTGTATAAATAGGGTGTATCAAATAAACAAAATTGAATGACCACCAATATACCGTTCAGTATAACGGAGAACAAACAAAATTGCTTTTTTGATACACCCTGAATGTGTCAATAAGTCAGTAATTTCAAACCATTTAAAACTATTTTCACCTCAACTTCTTTTTCCTCATCAAAACAGTTTGAAACTACGCAAGTGTTGAATATTAATTTACATTCATATAAAACATTTTTTTACTTGACTTCTTGATGGTATGTGTGATGGTCGAAACGATAGTGTATAGGAAACATATATACCTTTAGCCTGCCGTCTTCTTTTACAATCGAAATCAAGCCTACGACCTTGTAATTTTTTCCTGTGATGCTGCAAAAGATGGTCCAATTAGGAAACGGATTTTATCACTCGATGAGCAGTACGTACCATGACTTCCTTAAGGTCTTTCGTTTGTAGGTGATGCAAGGGTTCCAAGAAGTTTTGTTTAATGTTGTCATCCAATGAGTATTTTACATCCGCCATTTGCTTCAAAGATTCGCCCATTTCGACTAAGGCCTGCCCGAACATACTGTCATCACCTAATTTCTTCCCATACAATAACATGCAGTCTCCCAATACTCCCTCTGGTTGGGGGTAGGTATTAGATTTTGCTTGGCCACTAAGTTTACTAATACCTTTTACGGCTGCCATTTTAGCTCGCGCTGTTGGATTTGGTTGGAGGAATTCTTTTGTTTTTAATTGCAATTCTTCTACTAGCTCGTATGTGACATCGGTTTTCTAAAACAAATTCACCATAAGCATTGGTTTGAAAGTTGCCGGAAGATTGATTCAAGATTTTTAGAAAAGAGAGAATTAATTCCTTAAAGAATAATTTATTTTATCAAAAAATTATATTGAATAATTTGAAATATTTAAATGACTCAAAATCGAATCAAAATAATTTATCAAGTTAATGGGATCGTTTTTTCAAACTTTGGCTGCAAATACAAATTGATGCTTACCCTCTCCATGTCCATAAAGTCCAAATCCAGCTTGGTGCCCTCGGCACCTCCCATTTTCTCCGTAACATACTGAAAATAGCAAACATTAATAATAATGAAAATGTGGACTACCACAAAACCTGCATCTTATCTCTGTAATTGCATACCTGGTTGCACTTGTTTATCTGTTTCTTCAACCCGGCGAACGCCATTTTTATTTAGTGATGGAAACTAAATCTGCAACAAAATTCCGAATTAGAATATGCCCGTATTATTAATGCAGGATGCGAAACGACAGGCGCAAGCTAAGTATCTTCCCAAATCAAAAAAATATTGGCGCAAAGCTGAGATGCGTGAAGTGCACTGTCATAATTGGATGGGCCGTTTTTGCTGGCAATTTCTTTCCGGAATCCGTTGCGGCAAATAAAAGGAGACCCCCGAAACAACGTGACTCCCTAATCAAGAGGTCATCTTTTATTTCCCGTGCGATAACTTAGGTCGGTGTTCCGCACAGCAGCAACAGTTCGCTTCAACCTCTTAAAGTTTGTTAAACAGAATATTATTTGATTAAGTACATCAAAGTCAATAGACTATACTTATTGTTAGCAAAACTTCCCTAACAAAGTTAATGTATTTGCATATAACCTGTAACCTTTGTGGGTAGCTTTTATATGTGTGGTTAATAGATGGTTACAAAAAAGGGCTTATAACTTGGTCGCCCATTATAGCGGCTTTTCACAATTAGTTTAGATCGTTAAAGGGAAGTTTGACGAATGCAGTCAATGGTAATGGTTCTCGGAAAATCGCAATGGTTTAGGTTGACTTTCAGATTCTCAAGAGGCAAAGTGCCTTTTCGTGATAATTTTCAGCCAGCTTTAGATTTGGTATTAGCAGTTTTCTAAGTAAGGTTTAGGTTTATTTTAGAAGACTGCAAATTTTATTAGTTGTTCTTGGGATCATTTTGAAGATGAAATTTGGCCGGCGATTGAGAGGTTTTGTCAAATTTCAGGTAAATTACCAGATTTCGGGCTGTTGACTGTTTTTAAACAACTAGTAAATACCAAATTGTTTGAGAGACACTTTACTGGATTAAGGTACAGATTTTTAGCCACTTTAAGATTTCATGCTCGCCATATTTAAGACTGAGAAAATATCAGACTCGGCAGATAGTATTAGTTAGACTTAGCAGGTTAGGTTTAGAACGTTTCACACTTAGAAGATTTTTAGACTTGGAATGTTTCAGATTTAGAAGGTTTCAGACTACAAGTTTCTGACTTGGGTTTCACATACTTTCAGATTTCATTCAATTTTAGCAGTTCGTTTAAATTTCTCACTCTATTTTTTATCTTGCATTTGAATTTTACTGTCTTTTTTATAATTCAAGTCAGTTGCAACTGTGGGTTGAATTTCAATAGAATATTTTAATTGGTTAGTAAGACACAATCGAGCAGTAAACTGTTAGAGTTGGATATTGGCTAATATTGTTTACGGTAATTTTTTTAGATTTTTTGATAAAACGTATGTTTTAAAAGGGTGTGTTTACTTTGAATTTTACCGATGGTTTATGTTTATACGTGTTCTATGAGTTTTAAATCAATACAAGTTTGTGTTTGTAAAATTTAAAATTTCGGCACTCGGTTGAGCTCCAACGTTATGTACAAATGTTTTACGTTTAATTAGCGACCAAGGCGTGTTTTGGTAATCTAAGCGTATTATGTGCATATGGTTAAATGCACCGTAAAGAATAGTGACAAAATTCAGAATTCGCATTTTGGAAATGTATAATTTAAATGAATTAAAGGGCAGGATAGTTGAAATTAATACAAATCAATCAAGTGCTGGCGAGAAAAAGGCAGCGCATTTCATATGGAATGGAGAAGAAACCAGTCAGAGAGGAAAAGCTAACAACATGGTATGAAAACTGTCAGAAGACCAGAAGACAGTTATGGGCGGCGATTATTACACCTGAATGGGCTGCGAATCAGAAAGGCGACCTATGCAATGCATTACGCAAAGACTGACGGGACGAGGGTGTTTTGAAAGATACTTTAATAGTTTTACTAAAAAAGAGATGAGAGGTGTTAGTTGGGCGAAACTGTGGACATCCTAGAAAACTTGTTGTTCCATTGCCCAACATTCAAAGATATTTGTAATGACGAATGGGATTGACTGTAAGAACAAATGAAAACATCTTCGAAAATCATGGGTTTATGGAAAGATAGCTGGGCGAAGATGAACTCAGGAATAAGAAAGATAATGAAAGTGAAACAAGACAAAGCAAATTTTAGAGAGGCAAACGATGACATCAACAATCTAAATGGATAGTACTTGACAAAACAAGAAGAAGAACGTAAATACGCCTTCACATCTTAGAAAAAATAAACTACGAGCGGAAGCGTGTGCGGAAAGGACTATTACCATCAAGGATACAGAAGAATAGAGCACCCCAAACTCCTCCAAAAAGCCGATCATTCAAGGGCAAACAGGCTTGAATACATGGAAGGACATGACAAAGTAATTCTTTAACATGACAGTGCTAGGCCACATGTTGCAGAAATTGCCAAAACATACTTAAGTGTATTCGGATACCCTACCCGCCGTATAGGCCACACATTGCCCCTACCGATTACCATTTGTTTCGATCGACGCAGAATAAACTGTTTGGAAGCCGAAAATTGGTTCGACTCATTCTTAGCTTCAACAAATGAAGAGTTGTTCCGATGCAGAATCTGTATGCTTTCAGAAATATGGGAAAAGTCATAGTTTCTGACAGGCAATACATTGGATGGTGTATATTTTCATTTTACAAATAATACTTTGAATTTACAATCGAAATAAATGCATATTTAAAAAAAATGACATTTCCAAGGCCTACTTAATTCAAAATTTGCAGAGTGCAATTGGCTCGGTTTTTGTCAATGAAAGCAGAAGCTCCGCGAAAAAGATCTGATGCTGCCTGAAAATGGCCGAATTTCATTAATAACAATAGACGATGTGATTAGCAGGTAAATTAAAAATAAATATTTAAAGTAATTTAAAAATAATTGGCTACTTAATATTGTTGAGGCCAAAAGTAACTAATGTCCTTTTTATTGAAGTGCAAGTCGGTGCAATAAAAAGTACGATACGTAGAAGACCAATGGAAGCGATAGTATAAAATTTATGAAATAAATCGTTATTTTCGAGTAGATCCAATATACGGCAACGAAGAAGGGTACGCTTGGGCTTCCGAGAATCTCGGCCAATTATAATATGGCATACACAGTAACAATCTTGACTAGGATTACAGCAACTTTGCTAGGGACTTCTTAATTAACATTCTAGTAAAGAAGAACCGATGAAGCACCTTTTCGAGAAATATAAAATACAGTAAGATTCTGATATTATGAACAGCTTAGGGATGGGTCGCCTTCGCATTTCAAATTGTACTTGAATTCCCGTGATATGCAGCGTTCCTTAGAGTAAGACTTCCTGTATCTTGTTGAATACGATCGCTAGTTTTATTTATTATGAGTGGCATTAAGAGGACAAAGGGGGAGCCTGCCAGGGGCGCCTTCTCGGTGACTTTGGACTCGATTAAACTTATTAACGCGAGAAACTTAGAAATTGTTTTTTCTATAATGGTGGAGTATTCCAAATCATCTACAAAACGTATGTTTTATAGTGGATAATAGTGGAAAAGTGAAGCAAACAGCGAAACTGAGACATGAGAACTTGTTTTATGAGAAAGCTAAAATATCAACGCTTATGTTTACAAGTAAGCTTGCGTTTTTGAGCAACACATTTATGTTCCTAGCGTTTTTAATTGAAACGTGTGGATGAGGATAGTGTGTCGAGTTACAAAGCGTGTGTGGTAATCAAAATCTATCAAGTGTCATTTCGTAGATAAAATAAAATATGAAGTCTTCGAAAAAAAATTTCGACCTACTTAAATAACAGTTTCTTCAGTATTATACATACCAATGGGTCACACGATTTAGATCGTCGCTAGCGAAATTATTCTCACCTTTTTTCCAATTCTCGACACCCTACCGTTACGGTTTTGGTAGGGGAAAAACGTCGCGACGTCTGGAAGCGACTTACAACTGCAAAACTTTACAAAACGTTAACCAGCTAAGTAAGAAGTCGAATCTCTAAATTGTATTTATTTATGGGAATATAAAATGTAAATAAAAACAATCGACAATCTAGCGCATGCTTTAAGAGGTTATATTACTGTTATACAATTTTTGCGTTTCGGAAGAAATAGGTGGGTTCAAAAAATATTTAAGCAATACAGATGGATCTAGCCAACATGAACATTTAAGCAAAAATGGCTTTAAGTAAGGGGATTATCTAAGCACCAGGATTATCTAAGCAACAGGATTATCTAAGCAACAGGATTATCTAAGCGATAGGATTATCCAAGCAACGTGATTGTCTAAATAATTGGGTTCTTTAAGCAATCGGATTATTTAAACAACTGGGGTATCTATATGTCTATTTTTTTTTGCCTTGCGGGATCTAAGCCCATATAGCCGTATATGTCTAATTTTGCACCCTCGGATCACCGGACCAATCAAGGCACATTAGATCAGGCCTGATTTTATGTGATCGGATGCATTGTACATACAGCCTGCGCAGTAGTATAATAGGGTTTTTGTCTGTTAAAATACAGGTAGACTTTTTTGTATAAATATACAGGTAGATACGTGCAAAAATCAATAAAACGCATGCAAGAATGGGTGTTGAATTTTCTATATTTTTTATTAGCCATTATGTTTGCGATAATCAATCAGATGGAGAATTGTCACTTTATGAGAAATTACCTGTCATAAATCAATGTCGCCAATTAAAGTGACATTATTCAAACGGGGCGTTAAAATTTACTATATCTACAGGGAGCTACATGCGTCGGTGTGTCGCTATAGCGTATTTTTGGAACAAGACGTTTCTTGTTAATCGTTATCTGTGCTCAGGAAAATTTGGCATGAAAGGCTCTATTGTTATAAATGTCCTTTTCAATTATTTACATTACACTAACAATTTTGTAAATGAGCTGATACGTTTAAGCAATGATCGTGCAATAGATTAAAACGATTTCGTTTTGCAGAAGAGAACTTTTGACAGATCCAAAAAAATGTGCGAAGATTAAACGGGAAGTTTTAAGCAAGCAGGCTGTATATCGATAATTAATGCGTTCATTCACAATTTTAATCATAACATTTTAAATTTGCAAGGCGCTTTTTAGTTAATATCCGATGTAATTGATTTTTCAAAGCAGTCGCTTTTTAATTCATGAATCAAACAGAACGAGGAGGGGGTAAAATGCGGCGGTAATAAACTCGTTGTTACGTGATTTTTTATTTAGTGTGGAACAAAATAATTTAGTAGTAACGACGTCGCTCCCGGTGCCTTTATTTAAAATTTACAAAGCTCGTATGGGATTATGTCTTTTAAAGCACGCTGCTTTGGACAGGTGTGGGTAGGAAAGAGGGGTTAATAAGGGAAAAGAGATTCCCTCGCAGAAGAAGCGCTTTCCGAGGAAATTTTGTAGTTCGAGGGTTGCATTTCTGATAAATTTCTCAAAAGCCGCATGTCAAAGAAATAAGTTTTAGACGAGAAACGTTATGATGACGATGACGAAACATATCGTCAAAATTTTAAAAGCTTCACCTCCGTTTTTTTCCAATTTATTTTGCAAACATTTTTAGAACCAATCACAACGGAAAAAATATCTATCATTCAGCCAATTAATCGGCCTTGGCAACGAAACCACCAGGCTACACTTTAAAAAACATTGTCAACTTTAAAAATAGCAAGCACTATATGAATTGTGGATACGTATAACAAATTGAGCGCTTTTTTAATGTATTTATAACCCACTCGCTAAGAAATTTTAAGGAGATTAAAATTATGCTTTCGGTGCTCATTGTTGCGGTGCCAGATGTTTAAGTTCATTTGTGTCGGAAATACATATGCCGCGCCACTGACGTCATTAGCTTCTTTGTTTTTAGGTAATTACGGGCCCTTAGTGTACCTTTATTTCTTAGCGAAATTCAGAATTTCACAGCACTTGCAGTTCTTTCCCCTAGGGAGGTCGGAAACTTATCAAATTAATTTTATTGGAGCCGTTGAAAACTTTTTTGTAACTTTTTCCTCATGGGGAATATTCGAACAAACGTCTTCTTGATTTTTTGGACGCTCATAGTTGCACTTTATTAACCCCTAACTCAATACAGCAGCGAAGCTGTTGACAAGCGAATTTAATTAACCTTAATCCATACATTATTTCTGAGCCGGCCTGATCTCATGGGGAATTTAAGGTAATACCTATAAATCCTCGTATCTCGAGCGAGCGTGCTAAAAATTAGCCGCACATAAATTCGACCGCAAAAAATAGATAATTGACCACTGAATGCCTGCTATATTGGCCCAATCTAGCTCCTGTTAGCTATATTAACCTCTTGCCTTGCTTAAATCAAGTACTGTCTTGGATAACTCATGTCCTGTGGCTTGGTTAAATCGCCTTTCTGACTAGGTTAAACCGTTAGATACATTTATAGGTTTTATAGAAATAACTACTGTGATAATTTTTGACCCTATAAGATAGTTCTGTCTCATAGTTTAGTGCACTAAGAACGACCAGTATAAGCCTACTCAAAATCTTCGATCGTGCAGGGCAGTGACGCATCGCGAATTCTAACCCAACTAATTTTCGCCAAAAAGGGTCACAAAACCGCGCCGTGTTTTTGTGCATTCCATCATGTAAATGTGCAGTCCGAAATTGACTTTTTAAAGCGCGTTAAAAAGTTAATTTTCCTGCGACCCCATCACCAGAAGCGAGATCCAAAGATGGAAAATGCGGGATGAAAACGAATTAAGGATATTGAAGTTGGCCATGCGAAAATGTTTTAATAAATTTAAAAGCCGTTTCAAATCGATCCTGCGACCATCATCCTGCGTCCGAGGGGGTCGAATGTACAAACAAATTACGCGTTCGACTGATAAATTTTTGACAGTTTAAGGGAAACTGCATCGTTCGTTTGTATCCGCGACCTATTTTCCGGCACAACCTTGGCACAGTTGACACTAAATAAATCGATTCTATTCAAAATGGCATTACGTACTGAAAGGGGTATTACTTTTAACCTCAAAATTAATTTTCTCGTTACATAGTTGGGGAGTTGAGCTCCATTTATTCAATTCGGATAGGACGTAACTACATTTTACTCGTACATGCAAATAACCTGAGCGAGAATCCAGTTCCAATATTCCAATGTTTCAAGATTGGGACGATTCTCTTTTATCGAGCAATCGTTAATTTATGAACAAATTTGATTTGACGCTATCGTTTTGTTTAAAGATGCAGCTTAGTTTGAAGCAAGCCGAGAATTTGGGGCGAACGCCTCATTTTATGGCAAAGGCTTTATTTGGGGCAAACGCTAAATTAGGGACAAATGTTGAATTTGTGACAAACGCTGACTTTGTGACAAACGCTGAATTTGTGGCAAACCCTGAATTTGTGACAAACGCTGAATTTTTGACAAACGCTGAATTTGTGATAAACGCTGAATTTGTGACAAACGCTGAATTTTTGACAAACGCTGAATTTGTGACAAACGCTGAATTTTTGACAAACGCTGAGTTTTTGACAAACGCTGAATTTGTGACAAACGCTTAGCTGATGAAAAACGCAAAATTTGTGAGAAACGGTGAATTTGGGACAAACGCTAAACTTTGGCCAACCGCTGAATTTGAAACGAACGGAAAAGGCAAAAGCCTTCGATTTCGGAGGAACGCTGAATTTAGCGAAATGATTTTGACCGAATTATTAGTTCAACGCAAACGTTTAGTCTTGGATAAAGAGTTTATTTCGTACAAGCGCCTAACTGTGGGCAAACGCTCCGGCTTGGAACTTGCAATGTGGTACAAATGGTCAAGCTCGACCGGGTCATTTTGAAATGAAAGTGTTGGGAAAAATCATTTTTTGGCAATCGCGTGACAATTTTAGGCAACGGCAAAATGCACGAGGCCGCCGAAATAGTGGCACTCTTTAGGAAAGGATTCATGAGGCACCCGTTCAAGTTTCTGCGATGTGTAAAATCGCCCTAGTGTGGCTCTAACGTCAAAGGATAAATTTAAGGTCGATTCGTGTGGAAAACGGGAAAAGGTTTCTACATCAACGTGCTACAACTATGTTATAAAATTCAACTAAAATGAAAAAAATAATCCAGTGACAAAGCAAATTGAATTTAATTTTAGACGTTCGTCAAAGCAAAAGGGAATAAGCTAAAATGAATAAAGTGCATGCAAAATTTGGAGCCATGCGTTCGGACGTTACTGATGAATGAGTGAATAGAATGAACGTGAATGAAACATAAAAGCGACGCAATCAGGAAATTGAATAAAATAATTTTTGTTATCCATACCAATGGTATGATCCCTACAATAAATTGTAGAATTACATACACACTCTAAACTACTTGTCAAAGGGCTGTTAAAAACAGCGAATGTAGTAGCGCGTTTCAAGCATATCAGATATCGACTGTGGACATTGAATTGCCAGTGCGCATCCCACGGCGCACTTATCGATACGCAGTGCTTAGAGAAAACCACCCACTACCACTGGGGGTTGTCTTCTTCAACATGCGCTAATGTGGGGCGGGAATTTAAAATTCCAGGCTTATCATTTAATTGCGAAAATCTCTTCATTTGTGTGGGAGACCCTCAAGAACGTGCGGAACTAATTTTCCGATAAAGTGGCTGGAGATTTTTCTCTTACCGCCATTGGCACCCACGCGAAAATATCGCTATCGCTTCAATACGTTGTTGCTTTGAGTACACTTAAGGGGAAGATTAACAAAGGAAATTTAATATGGAGAAGTACTTTATTATTAAAGTTAAGACAGACAACCATGAAAATTGTGTCCGGGCTGTGATGCTTTACACGAAGAAAGCTGTCGGAATCCAGCCGCATCTAGCCTCACCAGATCACCTCACTATTCGGCACATTACCCTACGATATGCCATATAACCCCACGGTTGGCACTCCACGCTAAGCCACACCGCGATACGTCACGACACAACACGCCAACCCACGCTACGATACAGCACGTCAACCCACCGTGCACTTAAAACAACGTCACGCTGTAGCAACTACATTAAAATCCTAACGATCCATATTTATATTCTCATTTTCATTTTGCAAAACAACCTATATTGTACAGTTTCCCGACTCCTTTGCAGCTCTAGTCGTCGGTATTTTATTTCATATCACCAAATTTTGTACTACATTTTGTTGGAAACCGACAGAAGTGGTTAAAGCCCTTAAGTTTAACTGTCAATTGACTAAAATATCTAGTTCTTCAAGCCAAATTACTTCTGGGCACACAACCAGTTGTCCCTTAGCATTTTTTGAGCGAATTTTTGAACAACAATGTTTAAATTCTAGCAGCTGATATTTGATTACATCTGCAATTGCACCTGTCCTCCCTTAGTAGCCATTATTAACAATTTTCCCCAATAGGTCAAATTTATATATACATATCAGCCGATTTATATAATTACATAATAAAAATCAATGTGCGGTGTAGAACTCTAACTAGCATTTTATATTTTCGTAATTTACAAGCCTTTCAGTATGATGTAGCCTAATTTTTACATAACAATATATTTCTATTATAGAAAACCTGACATATCAAAGTAGCCACAAATCCAAGACGCTTTTGCTTCGCTTACTCGGGATTCGCTCGCTTCGCTCGCTCATCCCTCGTGTCACTTTTCTCCGAAAAAAGCCTTAACACCCGCGGTTCATTAGCTTATATTAATAGTATAGACACAGCCTAATCGCTGTACATGGCAATGAAAATTTAGCCTGAATTTTACATAAGAATGTTATGCTATAGGAAACGTGACATACCAAAGAAGCCACAAATCCAACACGCTTTAGCTTCGCTTACTCGGGATTCGCTCGCTTCGCTCGCTCATCCCTCGTGAAATATCAGTTTTTCTTGAGATGAGCTTGAACACCGGCGGTTCATTAGCTTATATTGACACAGCCTAATCGCTGTACAAGCCGAGCAAAATGTAGCCTGAATTTTACATAATGTATTTCTGATAATATTGAAAACCAGATACACGAAAGTAGCCACCAATGCAACTCGCGTTTGCTTCGACTCACCCGGAATTCGCTCGAGTCGCTCGCTCATCCCTCGCGAAATAACAATTTTCCTTGAGATGAGCTTGAACACCGGTGGTTCATTAGCTTATACTGACACAGCCTAATCGGTGTACATGACATCAAATATGTAGCCTGAATTTTGGATAATAATGCATTTCTCATACTATAGAAAACGAGATCCATCAGAGCCATCACGAATCCAACACGCTTTAGCTTCGCTTGCTCGGGATTCGCTCGCTCATTCCTCGCAAACTATCAATTTTCCTTGAGATGAGCTTGAACACCGGTGGTTCATTAGCTTATGTAGACACAGTCTAATCGCTGTACATAACGAGGAAAATGTATCCTGAATTTTACACAATGTATTTCTGATGATATTGAAAACCTGACATATGGAAGTAACCACGAATGTAACCGCTTTTGATTCGACTCAGTCGAAATTCGCTCGCTTCGCTCGCACATCCCTCGCGAAATATAAATTTTCTTTGAATTGAGCTTGAATACCGGCGGTTCATTAGCTTATAGTGACACAGCCAAATCCCTGTAGCCTGAATTTTACATAACAATATATTTCTTATGCTATAGAAAACAAGATCCATCAGAGCCATTACGAATCCAACACGCTTTAGCTTCGCTTACTCGGGATTCGCTCGCTTCGCTTGCTCATCCCTCGAGAAATATCAATTTTTCTTGAGATGAGCTTGAACACCGGCGGTTCATTAGCTTAAATAGACACAGCCTAATCACTGTACATGACGAGGAAAAATAAATATAGCTCGAGTTTTATATAACAATGTATCTAATGCTATAGAATCGCTGACATATAAAAATAGCCACAAATCCAACACGCTTTTGCTTCGCTTACTCGGGATTCGCTCGCTCATTCCTCGCGAAGTAAGATTGCCTTAAAAAATAAAAAAACTTTTTAAAGCCGAAAACTCGTAATATGCCGTTCACGTTCCTCCTACATATTGCAATTATATTTTTAAGCGCCTCATCAGATCTGTAATGAGTAGTGAGCGAGCGACTCTTCAGTAAGTGGATAATAAAATATCTTTTTGAAGATGGGATATCTTCATAACTTGCAGGTCTTTCAATATGCTGTGGCCTGATTTTTACATAACAATGTATTGCTGTATAAACCTTGGTATATCAAAGCCACCGCTAATCAATACGCATTTGCTTCGCTTACTGAGGAAGCGTTAAGAAATCAACACGCTTAAATTCTAAAAACTCGTAATATGTCGTTTCACGTTTTTCTTAAATTTTGCAATTATATTTTCAAGGATATTTATTAAATTATTGCTTTGTGAACGAACGAATCTCGAGTGAGTGAAGCCTATTTACTCTTGATGAATTTCCTACTTTTTTACTACATGCACTGTATCCGTTTTCCTTTGGATTATTTTGAGCGTCCGCGATTCTTTAGTTTAGCTGAGCACAGCCTAAATGTTGTATATGACAACGAACATGTAGACAAAACTCTAGATCTTCTCAAGTTAATTGGACACTTAAGGGGAACGGCTAGTAAACTAAAAGTCAATGATTTTACATCTATATTTAATTTTGCTTGCTATCGAAACAGTTTTCTATGTAAATACATACAAATTCATCCAAATATGAATGATTTGGCACGCAACATTTTAAAATGTAGCAGTTATTAATTTAGTATATAATGCATAATACTAAAAATAACAATATATTATTTTGAAAATAGGAAATTTGTCAATTTAGTACTATCAGTCATTGAAATCATATATACTATATTTCTACATTATAAACTAAACAATGTGTGCTAATTCGACGCTTTAAAGAAATTTACAACATTTAGAATATATTGCAAGATATGAGAAAGTATGGCCTTAATACTGGTAAAAGTATGTGTTTATGACACGTTAGTTAAATAAATTTGATTTTTTTGAATTCAATTATTTGAAGCCAGCTTGTTATTTAGGGGGCAGTTGAATTGAGCGTCACAACTCGTGTAATGAGATATCTGCGCTATATAAGGTCTCATTAAAACAATAATATTTTCCTCTGTAGTTACACGCCTAAAATACAGTAGTTGCAGTTCGTAAGTCCCAATACCACGTATAAAACATAGATTCAGTCACTAATGGCTATATTGATTAACATATAATTAATATGAGTAAACTTCTGTGCCAGCACAATTTTTAATGAAACTCTTAAGCTTGAAACATACGAGTCGTATTCATCTACGGTGTACAACTGAAGTTCCAATCGGACCATATACATAAGAGGCAGCTTTGTTGCTGTCTGTGTGTCTATCTTTCATCGGCCTGGTTGAATCAGGTCCATTGCAGTTGTGATCATAGATGTCTAGGTAGCTAGGAGATGCATGTTTTTTCAATTTGGCATTTTTAGAAAAATACGAAGATAAAAAATTATTTCATATTATTCTATAAAAGAAACAAGAGCTAAATATTCCTAACCATTCAACGTGTTAAAATGATGCATGAAAATGTATTACCTTAATCGAATAATTTGGAAAATTCGTCCTTGGAACTTTCAGCCTCGCGTAAACAGTCAGCGTGTCTGACAGGACATTTTGCAGCCTAATTAAGTCTGCATGTAAACCATCTCTTTGTATTAGACTTAAGAATCTTAGGGTTAAGTCCTGGAAATTTATTTCAGCACTACATCGTGTAATTTTTATTAATTGCTTAGAAAGGTAGCAAATAAATTTTTCCTCTCCTACAAAACAGCAAGCCGGATCTTCCTCTCGTGCAAGGCGGTAAGCTGTACCCCCATTTTTTACTGGCACTCCTTAAATCACCGCACAGTTAAGGGCTTAAATTATTATTGACGGCCATAGCAACTACTTCTACATAATCCATCAGAAAAAGATACCAGAATGATTTTTCTAATCAACGCTAATTTCGCTTTGAAGTTTTATAGCCTCCTTTCCTGCTTAATTTCTTTAAGCAGCTCAATTGAAGGATGGAATATCGTATTATAAAAATAGTGCTTTCTAACTTTCTAACGAAAACAATGACATTTTCGTCTATTTTTTTACGCATTTTTATTGCTGCAAAAAAGTCAACTTGATTATTTAACCTCATTTTTGAATGCTATGCCTAAAAGGACGTACTAATATACTACCTACTTTAACAAATCCTTTTACACGCTGTATTCGTTTATATCAAAATTTCTGTGCGATACAGTTAAACAACAGCAGAGTTCAGTCTAGGTGTAAATCTTCGTGTGAGTAGATTGGGCCGTTGTCTTGAAATATCGATACTGTTTTTTAGATAATCTGCTACCCAGCTCTTGCCAATTAACTGTGCGTCATAAAATTGAGAATTACTAACAAGTAAAATTAATGAATTATAACTATCACCTAAATAAAATGAAATAAGTATCGAATAATTCCTTATATTTTACTATCAATTTCCGCACAGCGCTTGCTTGAATTTTAAAATTTACTGTACTATTTATCACATTATTATTAGCTATGATATGATTACATTTCGCAGCAGGCAAATTACTACAAAGCGTCTAAACCCCAAATATGGTGTTTTGGTTGTAACTTCGATGTAGCCTAAGTTAAAATTCAATGCTTGTTTACCCTCAAATTGGAGAGAAAGACAGAATGTCTTTTAATGCTCGAAACCTCCTCTATAACAGCTAAAGACAATTTGTAAGAATTTTCACATCCTCATTACTTTTGAAGAAAAATCAAAATCTCACTTTTGTCCCGTGTATTGGAAAGATTTTGTAAACTATCGGTATTCCTTTAGGACCACTCCTCTGCACATCTTCAATTAAATGACTAAAAAATGCAGATCTACTTATCTTTAATGGGTTGAATTTGTTTGCATTTTTTTTTTCGTTGAAAGTATTGGTGTTCAAACTAATTTTCTCTATTTGTGTTGTTGATAAAATGCGGGCTGAAACTCATATTCATATTGAGCATATTATGTTGTACCCCTTTGAGAAAGGTTAAAGAGCGGCAGATTTATTTCGCGATTTCAACATGTTTTTCGATGAAGGAACAATCAACTAAAGCCCAGCTGAGAGATGGTTAAAGAGGTTCAAAACGGGCGACACAAACCTTATAGATGAAGAAGACAGAGCACGACCTCTTCTAGTGGCCATTGAAGGGGACGAAAACCTAACAGCGCGAATACTAAACCATAACCTCAACCAATCCACGTTCGCTCGGTGTCTCAAAAAAGCTTAGAAAAACGTAGAAATTGGCTGTAAGGGTTCACATGAACTCTCCGAAAACAACAAAACCGAACGGATTTTTACCCATTTGTGACAACGAATTATGAAAACTTCGTTTCTGAAGAATCTCGGCGTAAATACTAGGTTAGTTGAAAAGTTTGCGGAGATGGGATAAAACAAGAGCAAAACTAAAAAAAATACCTTTAGTCTGCAGTGTATTCTCCCATAACTTCAATACATTTCCTCCAACGATTTTCCAATTCAGTTATACCATCTCTAAAATGGTTTTCTGGAAGCTCGTCAAAATATTGGTTCACAGTCGCTATAACTTCTTCATTCGAGGAAAAACGCTTTCCACAGAGAATTTTATTTAAATTTGGAACTAGATGGAAGTCCGAAGGGGCTAGATCGGGAGAGTAAGGCGGATGTTCGATCAATTCATACCGTAAATCGTTCAATTTGGCCGTTGTTTGAACACATTTGTGTGCTGGCGCGTTATCTTAATGGAAAAGGATTTTTTGCTTCTTTAAGCCAGGTCTCTTTTCTTTAATTTTTGTATTTAACTTATCCAATAGATTTGAATAATAGTCTCCTACTCTGGTTTTACACGATAATCGATCAACAAAATACCCTTTCCATCCCAGAAAACAGATACCATAACCTTCTTGGATGATTTGGACCAATTTGGTTGTTTTGGCAGCTTGGGATCATAATGGTACACCCAGGTTTCATTTATACTGACGAAACAACGTAAAAAATCTTTTTTATTTTTTTGAAAAAGCTCCACATGTTCCTTACAAAGATTCATTCGAAGTCGTTTTTGATCACAATTTAAGAAATGCGGCACCCATCGTGCACAAAGCTTTCTGAGGTCTAGCACATCTTTCAAAATATGAAGAACTCGCTCAGTTGAGATATTCATGGTCTCGGAAATCTCACTCAAGTTTAACTTTCTGTCATTCATTACCATATCATGAATGGTATCAATCATTTCTTCAGCGGTCACACTTTTTGGACGTCCTGGACGAGGATCATCTTCTAGACTTGTGCGACCACGTTTAAATTCTGATGCCCCCTTACAGACTATTGTTTTAGATGGGGCAACATCCCCTAACACATTCACCATTTCACTATAAACTTCCATCGCCTTCGAACCCTTTTCACTAAAAATTTTATTACCGCAGGATGTTCAATTTTTTCCATGATTAAATTATGTTGACACGTATAACATCAAAGCGTCATAAAAACATACTGACAAGTCATAACTAGTTGAAATTTGCAGGTGCGTTCATTAGAAGCAGTCGAAATTTTAGTTCTATCAACGAATTAAAGTCTTCGCTCCGCGAACTTTTCAACTAACTTAGTGCTCTTCGAAAACGAGAAGAAAGGCTTTTGTATCTTCCGGTCTATTTCAAAATCCTTTTGAAACGAAATGATGCCTGCAATTTTTTTTGCGCAAATATATAGAAATCACTCCTTTTTGAAGCAGATGCGACTGGTGTTAACATTTGGTCGCATATTAAAACAATAGACAAAAACATCGTGATGTCAAGTGTGCTAAGTCGGCCCTGATTAACGACCAAGTAGGTTTTATTGTGTATTTGGTGAGCATGGTAGGGAATCCTTCACTCTGAACTGCTCCTATTGAGCTTACCACTCAATTCAACCCTATACTGTCAACAACCGACCAGATTGAAATTTGTGATCGACGAGAATTGTCCAGAATTGACCAATACAAAGGGCCTTTTGTTTCGCCAAGACAACCCTGGCCTGGACACATTTTTAACAACGCGCCAGAAGCCCAGAGAACTAGAATATGATGTTATATCGCACCCGCTGTATAGCCTAGGCCTGGAACCATGCGATTACCACCTTTTCAAGCATTTGCAAAATTTTTTTTGGTAAAAAACTAACCTTGAGCGAGGCTTGAGAAAATGAGCTTATGAAATCGCCTTTCAAATTTTCAAAAGTTATCCAACAGAATGGCGCACCCTTGATTTAAATACGAAAATTCTAACTTTATTCATTTCATGGTTGAAAAACGCTCAGAACTTTTAACTTCATATAATATTTAAAGCTTATTAATTACGAACTCGCCACCCTCGCAAATACTCCTTGAAATAACGCCAAACTCAATTGCATTTTTTTTTACAAAATAAAAATATCCAATCGAAAAGCGGATGACGATACAAATACATCAGGAAACAAGTACGCGAAAGTGGGCGCGACTGTATGTACCTAGACGAGAGTATTTGATGTTATACAATTAGGCGCGAAGCCAAAGAGGATATGGAGGCCCCGCCCCTATTGCTTCGATCTATGCGGATTCATAATTTAAATGACAATGCAACTGTAGATTTCTTATGCTATACGCGATACCTATCCATATTTGTCCCATAGTAGAGAGCAAGTCAAGCAGATTTTCAAACGATGTAATATTAAATCAGAGCAATTTTCGATACGATGTGTCAATTTAGAAGGGAAAACTGAGGCGATAGAACAACTCTAATGCTCAAAAGTACTATCTTGCTCGGACAGCGTCTTAAATTAAATTAGATTGAAATTTTGTTCAAATAGTAAAAATTGTAATTTGGCAAGGCAATGGCAAAAAGTTTTTACACACAATTGTTTACATACTCTTATCAAACAGTCTATATTAACTAATTTACAAATACGCTCTATCTGGTCTAATCATTTTAGATAAGTGCCAAACTTAAAAGAGCTAACTGTAAATATTTAATGGACTATAATCATTAATCATTAATAAACGTTGATGCACTAACTTATAAAATTGTCTTTATAGTATGTACTGAGACGCATTTGCAATTTATTTTGTACTTGTTCATTTCTTGGCCTTGGTGCCGATATTTTATGTATTTGTTTTTCTTAATTTTTTCTCATTTTAATTTGTTATAATCCAGGTCGTGAGGTTTTATTGTCATGAAAAATTTGCTTCATTTATTATTGAACGATAAAAATAAATTTATCGTCAATCTTAAAATACGAATCGCTGTTTTAAAGTATCAAACTTATTACTCGTATCAACATCAATCATTTTCCGGTTTTTTGTCATGTGAACTGGCGACAATAGAAATAGCAATTCCGCTAGATTAGTCAGTAAGTGAATCAAAACTTATCAATTAATGGAAATATTTCAGCTTTATTTAGCCACTGCAAATTTAACATGCGCCAAAATAGTGGAAACTGTTTGATTAACGTACTAAGAAATATATAATCAAAAATTATATCTAAATAATAAAATAGTATTTCTAAATGTAAGAGGAAACCTCTGAACAGAACGGCTAAATATCAAAATTTGCGCAATAGAGCAGTGGCAATCTTTGTGGATCCACGAACGCACATAACCCAGTAAATCAGAGAAAGCAGTCCATTTATGCAAATTGTCCCAAATCAAATAAAGTCATACAAATCAAATAAAGCCGTGCAAATCAAATAAAGCAACCAAATGAAATAAAGCATCAAAATGAAATTGCGTATCAAAATGAAATTGGGTATCAAAATGAAATAAGGAAACGAAATGAAATTAAGGCTCAGAATTAAATAAACAACAAAATGAAAGAAAACGACCGAGCGAAGGAGGACGACAGCGACATCAGAGAATACGAACACATGCAGGAGAACAACGAAATCCTGGAAAGCGACCGCACGAAGGGAAGAGGCTGAATCGAGGATGTCGTCGAATAAATCGAATGGGTTGCCTAATCAAGGAGGCGCCCAGAATGAAGAAGGCTGTCGTATGCATCAAGCAAACCGTTGAAACCGAGAAGCTCGTTCGAATCAAGGAGTTCGTGTGACTCGAGGAGCCCTTTTGAACCAAGGAGGCCGTGCGAAACGAGGAATTTGTATGTATCAAGGAGCCTGTGTGAATTATGAGCCTTGAGCGTATCGAGGAGCCCCTGTGAATTAAGAAGCTGGAGTGTATCAAGGAGTCAAAGCGAATTGAGAAGGCAACATGAATTTACTAAGTAGCCTGCAACTAGAAATGCCATTTCCTCAATTAAACTAATGAAAATAAAAGGATCCTGAATCTGAGTAACAGCCAGGATCTCAGAGAAGTAGATTTCATTTAGGAAATAGTTTAAATTTGACCTAAAGCTAAAAAGTTAAGTAAACCTTAGCTGAATGTGAAAAATATATTGATTGTGGAAAATGAGTCTGTGATAAATAGTAAATCTTGGAAGTAGCAACAATGCAGAAAATAGCTTACTTCTAAGATGTTCTAAGAATACAGAAAGAATTGCGTGAATCTAAGAAATAGCTTAAGCAACAGCTTAAAGATCAGCCCGGATATCTGAAGTTAGCACATCTATAAATGTTCTGTCATGTCCATAACTAGGAAATTTTAACTAGGCAAATTAATATTAAAAAACATGGAGTGCCTTCACTCAACATTTCTGTACCCGTAAAAGCACCCGCGATTCTTAATAATTAAACAACAAAAACCTACGAACTTGCAAAACTAAAAATATTTTTTTATAATTTACATACATACAATAGGTTAGTTGAAAAGTTCGCGGAGCGAAGAGTTTGATTCGTTGCTAGATCTACAATTTCGACTCCATTCAAGGTCACATGCTTCTAATGAACGCATCTGCAAATTTCAACGCGTTATGACTTGTCAGTGTGTTTTCATGACGCTTTGATGTTAGACGTGTCAACATAATTTAATCATGGAAAAAATTGAACATCCTGCGGTAATAAAATTTTTAGTGAAAAGGGTTTAAGGGCGATGGAAGTTTATAGTGAAATGGTGAATGTGTTAGGGGATGCTGCTCCATCTAAAACAATGGTCTGAAAGCGGGCATTAGAATTAAAACGTGGTCGCACAAGCCTAGAAGATGATCCTCGTTCAGGACGTCCGAAAAGTGTCACCACTGAAGAAACGATTGATACCATTCATGATACGTTTATGAATGACAGAAAGTTAACCTTGAGTGAGATTTCTGAGACCATAAATATTTCCACTGAGCGAGTACTTCATATTTTACAAGATGTGCTAGGCCTCAGAAAGCTTTGTGCACGATGGGTGCCGTATTTCTTAAATTGTAATCAAAAACGACTTCGAGTGAATCTTTCTGAGGAATATTTGGAGCTTTTTCAAAAAAATAAAAAAGATTTTTTTCGTCGTTTTGTCACTACGGATGAAATCTGGGTGTACCATTATGATCCCAAGCTGCGACAACAAACCCAAGACTGGACTGAGCCTGGTTGTTCAGCCCCAAAACAACCAAAATGGTCCAAGTTACCCAAAAAGGTTATGGCATCTGTTTTCTGGGATGCAAAGGGCATTTTGTTGATCGATTATCTTCAAACCGGTAAAACCATAGTAGGAGAGTATTATTTAGATCTGTTGCATGAGTTAAATACGAAAATTAAAGAAAAGAGACCTGGCGTGAAGAAGACAAAAATCCTTTTCCATCAAGATATCGCATCAGCACACAAATGTGTTCAAACAATGGCCAAATTGAACGATTTACGGTATGAATTGATCATCATTGATCAAACATCCGCCTTACTCTCCCGATCTAACCCCTTTGGACTTCCATCTAGTTCCAAATTTTAAAAAAATCAGTGGAAAGCGTTTTTCCTCAAATGAAGAAGTTATAGCGACTGTGAACCAATATTTTGACGAGCTTCCAGAAAACCATTTTAGAGATGGTATAACTGAATTGGAAAATCGTTGGAGAAAATGTATCGAAGTTATGGGAGAATACACTGAAGACTAAACGTATTTTTTTTTAGTTTTGCCCTTTTTTATCCCCGCTCCGCGAACTTTTCAACTAACCTAGTATAGTCAATCACAATAAGTTCATGATGGATTTTCGATTCTGTTTCAGTGCAAGTTTTTATTATAGCTTTAGGCAATATTCCGTATCTGGTATTGACAAAAATAAAAATAGACATTTGGGTATTTTATGATTTAAGCGCTTGCAAAAGGTCCAATTTTAAAATGTAAATTCATAACTACAATATGGGTCCAATTTGACAGCGTAAAGTCATAAATCTCAAGGTTGCATTTTTCATAATCGCAATACCTTGCTTTACTTCGTATAGTAATATGGGAATGTGAAAGCCAAATTTATGCAGGTAATGTCCCACTTCCTGTGCTCCAATTTACACAGAACTACAATTTTGCAATTTTTAGCATTTTTGTAGCAACTGTATTAATTTTTTATTCCAAAGTCTACTAAATACCGAGTTGTCTAAAATGTAAAATAGCACTTCCGGCGCTCCGGTAAATGTTAAAAATTTGTACCTACCATTTTTGCGTCACATTTAACACGTACACAAAATTTCAACTTGATAGCTCTGTTTTAGCGACTAGTTAAATTGAAAAAAAAATGTATAAACTGTGTAGGTCAACAGGTACTTTCGGACTTTCTTACTTTATCGTTTCACCTCAAACGGATTTACCGCTATGCTGTTAGCATACACACAGAAACACACATACAACTTGCCAAAAATGGTAAAAATGGGTTCAGGGGCACTCAAAACGTGGAGATCCCCCAAAATCTCGAGATGGAATTCTTCCTTGATTGCAATAACTTCCGTTTACTAAGCTTCGTATAGCTTCATATAGTATATACGGAAATGTAAGAACAGGTTAAATGTATAAATAAATAAACATTAATATTCGTTCAAAATAAAAATGTTTTTATTATAGTTCAAAATTGGTTTTCAGTATTTGAAACCTAGCAACCTTAAAAATAGCCCGTAACGAAAGGATTACAAATAAAATTGCTGGCGTTAAAGTAATTAGTCAATATAAGAGATGATAATGAAAAATAATGATTACTATTTCGTAGCAGCTCAAATGAATATAACAACAGGCTTGCATATAAGACCAACCTGAATATCAGAAATATCCGACATTTAACACATAGCTTGACTCTGGATAATCGTAAATATCTAGGAAATGTCCTGAGCCTAGGATATAGAATGAACGTATTAAATTTACCGTGCCTAGAAAATAATCTCATCTGGGCGAGGCAGCAGCACGAGTCTAACAAATAGCTTAAACCTATGAAAAAGTTTTAACTTAATAGTCTGAATCTATACTTCTAGAAATGATCCTACAATTAAGATGGTGCATCTAAGAACAGGCTTGAAACCAACACATAGATTGAATCTAAGCAATCGAGGCTAAAATGTTTTAAGAATCTTAAAATAGCCTAAATCTAGGAAGAGGCATAATTCTAACAAGTAACTTGCAGCAGGAGGCATTCTGAATCCAACAAGTGGCTTGGAGTTAGGAATGATCTTGAATCTAACAAATATCCCGAGCTTTAAAAATATCCACAATCTATTACTACGGCCGCAATCTAAGAAATAATCCCCATTTAAAAAGCAGCTCCTTTTAAGAAGGCAGCCTAAACGAAGGAGACCGCCTAAATCCCGAAGGACATTTGAATCAAAGCTTTCTGATTCCATCCCTTATAAGTCAAAAGTCAAGTAGCAATTTGTTCTCTTTTTATTAAGTTCTTTAAATCTGCTTTTCCTGAAGCTAAGATAGGTTTCATATTACGAAATTTAATATAGAAAATTGAATTTGCAAGTAGGTCATTCGGGTTTTCAGAAAACTTGAAATTTTATACGGTATTATTCATTTTACGACTGTGAAGGTTAATTAGTTGGGGTCTTTATGTAATTGGGGGTTCGTCGTTCGCCTAAATGCCCCCTTTCAAGAGCCTACGAGATTAGTTGAGTATTCCTAGCTTAATGTGGTTCTAAGAGGGTGTAAGTGGTACTATTACATAATAGGGAGGCTCTAATAATAATCGTAGGATTTCGCTAATTACGAGGCTAAATCGAGATGATAAAACAGAAGAACTAAAGGCGGCAATTTTTGTGATAAGGTTACGTTCACCCAAAGACACGAAATGCGAAATATAAAAAATTTGATACGAGTGGAAGTTGTGGGAGTTGTGCGTGGGCCGGCTGACATTTCGATATCAATTACAAATGAAAAAAGTTGAACAAATGAATTTTTTCGCTTTTAAAGCTTTGGATCGTCTCGGGCAAGCAATGCGGTGAATGCATCGGCGTCAGGGGTGGGATGTGTCAAAAACAAGATAATGGCATTTGAAGTTGTAACATGTGAGAAATTACGTTAATAGAACGGGGATAATCAAATTGTGTGTTCCCGATATACCTATTTGCTTGATGACAGGTAATGGAAATTTGCTTCGATGGAAATGAAAAACGAACGCGACGAGTGACGGTCATGGCCGGTTTTATACAAAACCATAGGCATCGGCTTGCCATCGGCATCGGCACTGTGTACAACGAAGTGAATTAATAAGATAATAGAGCAATTGATACGAGTAAATGTAATAAAATTAAAGTTCAAAAAGGCCGCGTCGCGTTGTAAATTGGGTTCGAGGATCAGGAACTGAGCCGCGATTTTATGTGGCTTAAAAGAAAACATTCCTTATTTTCGGACAAAACACTAATTAATATAAACTGGATAAAGTCTTCATCACATTCCATTGAGGGTGAATAAACATTCCGGGTAGAAAGGTTTACATTGAAGCTACCTTATAAATAAGGGAGTTTATGAGATTCTCCCCTTTAATCTACGAGTGTATTTTCTTAGGCGCCAATTATATGCAAAAGGAAATAAGATTGTTTCCCGAGAAACCTTACAGACGAGCGATGGAATCCCGATTATCTTAAACTAATCTTTGAAATGAGGTGTTGAGGGTATCGATCTTTTTCGACTGGTTTAATTATGCGAAATGCTGAGGATTGTTGTCTGCGTCAAAATCCTCGGGAGATGGAAGATGTTACATTTCCTTACGCTAACAAACTGGAATAGGGTTTGTGTCATTAAAGAAAGGGGCGGAGGCGTCATATGCATAATATGGATTCTCTTTATTATTTCGAGCTTGGCTTTTAGCGGCAAATGCACTGTTTTTGACGAACACAGAACTTTCTCGTTTTACATTCCCATATTACAAACCATGTATAGTATAGGGAGGTATTGCGAACATGAAAAATCCGACCTCGAGATTTTAACGGATCTTCAAGTTTTTTGGGGACCTTAAATCCATTTTGACCATTTTTGGCATATCTTTGTGCTTATATGTAAACACGATAGCGGTCAGATCAATTGCGGTTGACTGATGACCGGAATATCTGTTTACCAGAACAGTTTTGAATTTTTTTCAAGTAAACTAGCTCCTAAAATTGATTTAAAATGTGGTACACGTTATAGATGCAAGAAAAAAGTAGTAGATACAACATTTCAATAGGATTGGACTACCAGAAGTGCAATTCCTTATAGTTTTGTAAGTTTCGTATCAAGTAGGCCGTGGAACAACAAAATACACTAGTCTTGTATAAACGGCAAGACGCAACAATATGGCCAAAAAGTACATTCACCGGTCTTCAACATCATTTGTTGTATGATTTTATTCTACCTCTGGGATTTTTAATCCAAGTTTTGAGGGCTCCTGAACCCTATTTGACTCTTTTTGGCATGTCATTTCTGTGAATATATAAACATGATAGCAGCCAGACCGTTTGCGGCATACGACTATTATCGCGAAAACTTAAGTTTGTATCAACTTTTAAGGCATGTAAGATTACAGGAAAGACCTGTTTAGTTTTGATATTTTTCAAGTAAACTAGACATTAAAATTTTGTACACACTGAAATGCTACGAAAAAAACGATAACAAAATACGTTTTTAACTTCAAAACATCCATATCAAGTAGACTTTGGAATAATAAAAAAATACAAAAATGCTAAACATTGCAAAATCAACTACACCAAGTAGGTTTGTATGAATTAAAAAGTGGGATTTCACCAGCACATATTTGGTTTTTTTGATTTTTATATTCCTTTGGATTGTAAAGTAAAATTGAAAGTCAATATAAGAATAAAATGAATTAAGAAAATGAAGTTATCTTCTAACAACTACAATAAGCACCTTTGTGTGAATTGAAAAAGTGGAATTTCACCAGCATATATTTGGTTTTTTACCCAATCTGATTTTGTTTATCCCTTTGGATTGTAAAGTAAAATCGAATTTCAGCATAAGAATACAATTAATCAAGAAAATGAAGTTATCTCCTAGCATCTGCAAAACGTGAAAGCTCCGCCTTCGGCGCAGCCGATTCGAGCTTCGCTCTCAATTAAAAACGTCGACCTAGGCTTCCGCTATTAAAAATGTCGACTAAGACCTTTACTAGCGAAATTAGTAGTCCTACTTTTAAATCGCTTCAATACATATATAGAATGCTACTCAACTAAGTCTGGTTTTGTTTAATCTTTTAATTCATAAACTACAATCAAATCTCAACATAAGAATAAAATTAATCAAGAAAATGCAGTTATCTTCCAAAATGTAAATAAAAGTGTACGCTGCGCCTTCGGCGCAGACGATTCGAGCTTCCCTCTCAGTTTAGAGCCCCAACCTAGATTTCTAACATCTAGAAACATTCCGCTAGTAAAAATGCCAACTGAGACCTTCTACGCACAGCAGCAATTCATTTTACATCTGAGAGAGTAAAACCAGGAAAGAGGGGAAAACATGAAGAACAATTTGGAATATACAAAACATGAAGAAGGATTTAGAATACACAAAAAATTTAAATGTAAGAAAACATTTTTAAAAATATGAAGAAACATTTAAAGTTCGACAAAATTTAAACGCAGACAAAAGTTAGAACGTCAGAAGAAACTTAAAATGTAAATCAGATTTTATATATAAAGGAAACATTTAAACTTTAACAACTTCTTTCGATGTTAATTTGAAGTAGGCGTTTTGTACCTGGTCAGCTGTGCTTCCGGTGTAACCGATTTGAGCTTCGCTTCCAATTAAAAACCTCAATCTTCGTTTCTAATATACGGAAACAATTTAGTGTTAAAAGTAAGTTCAAAAGCAATAAGCTTTAAATTTTAAAATAAAAAAGAAAACATTTTATTAGTGTAAAGGAAAGTATTAGTCATAAAGTGGTACTCAACTGAGTTTGTCTGTTATTTTGGATCGTGAACTACAATCCAATCTCAGCAAAAGAATCTCCTAACATCGGCAAACTGTGTAATCTGCGCATTCGGCGCAGCTGACTTGAGCTTCGCTCTCAATTAAGAGCGTCAACCTAAGCTCCTGACATGCAGAAACATTCCGCTGCTAGAAGTGCCAACTAAGACCTTTTATTAAATTAATGTAAAACAATTGTATCGGCAATAACATTGCTTTACGCCTTAATAAACAGTTATTTTGATATATAATAAAATGTGTTAATTGACGGTCTTATAGCAGAATGTTTCTGGATGTTAGAAACTTAGGTTGACGCTAAGAGCAAAGGCTGAATCGGCTGCGCCGAAGCGCAGCTTACGCGTTTTTGCAGATGTTAGGACATAACTTAATTTTCTTAATTGATTTTATTCTTATGTTGACCTTCGATTCTATTTCTCGCCTCAAAAGAATAAACAAAATCAGGCTGAGTTGAGTAGCGTATCTGTTTCTGAAACGATTTTAAAGTACGGCCACTAATTTCGATAGCAATTTATTATTACGTCTTTCCGGAAATGTTGAGTGAAGACTCCACATGTATACTTTCTATTCCGTAATCTCAGAAATTTGATCCTGTAGCTTTGTAATAAACCTGAATTATACTAATTTAAAAATCGATACTTTAAATGCCTCAACTTGAATTCTTGATTTTAATCCTATTAACTGGATATTTTTTTAATAATTAATCCTAAATCTTGACTTTTGCTCTTGAAACTAGGGAGTTGTATATTTTACGTTGTTACCGGAATTTCTAATTTCGTATCGAGTTCTTTTGGGTTTGCAATCCGATCAATTTTAATACTGAATCTCGCATTTCGAATTCTAAAACTGTGCTTTTGATTTTGGAACCTTAAGATTGTAGTTTCTAGTTTTTGGTTTTGTGAGTCAGAAATCTCAAATTGCTAGTCTCAGTTCTTTAAATGCTTCGTTCTGAGTTTATAATTTTTATGCTGCAGTCTTAAATTCTAAATTCCGATAATTTAGATGTTTCGTACCAAATCTCTCATTTTTGATTCTGATTGAGTCAAAACAGTTTTTTTCGCCTAAGATAGTAATTGAATGTCTTGTTTTGATCGATACAAGCTTTCATTACCGATTCAAAATGTTCTAACGGATTTGGTGTTTAAGACTTACGAAAGATTTATCTTAGTATCATTATGCAAGTTTACCCCAGTTTTTTTGACTTTTTTATGAGAACTCTTCATGATCCCTCAAATAGTAACATTTTTTGGTTTTCATTTGAAGCTCCGCATTTTTAGAATTAATCGAATCAACTGCGCCAGAGATAAAGAATGAATTATTTTTGTAAACACATTTATTAACTGCGTTTACACCAGTTATAAGTGTATGTTTGTTAGATTTTAAACGCTATAAGTCAATAGTTTTCGATAAGGCAGATTGTTTTAAAGATAAAAGTTTTATAGAAAATGAAACTCTTCTAACAGATAAACGTCTAAACACACAACAGAGGTTTATAATGCACCTGATTTTTTTATTAGCGCGGACAAATCATTTCAAATTGAAACCTGAAATTTTAATCCTGAAACTTTGATGGTTGAGCCCCTGAATGGAGTTAAAATTCCGCTTGTCTAATTTTTCTAGTGTTGGATATATATATATATATATATATATATATATATATATATATATATATATATATATAGATACATAGATATATA